>CALNXI010003922.1:0-35397 GCA_942486025.1 Porites evermanni
GACAGCTCATTGACTTGCGTCTTTAGGCTCTCCACATCCAATTATAATTTGACATTTTGCCGAGTTTATAACGAGTAAACCCTACACTGTGTATAAATGCAAAACTTTATCTTTCACAAAGATGGTTTTACAATATTTCATATTAATGGCTTTGAAGATAAAAACTGTGACTTTAATATCTTATTGCCAAGACAAAGAATTATTTTCTTGCGGACGAAAGGTGAGACATGTTGAGCGCGCTGTTGGCAGCTTAAGTGATCGATGTCAAAGCCGTTTCCTTGTGAAGAGAAAGAAGGCAGATCAAAGTGATACGGAAAATCGGATTTCACTATCGTATTAGCATCAAGAAAAGTGATGCGGTTTGTAGGAAAAAATTCTGTTGCAACAGATGAAAAGATTGAAACGCAAGCGATGAGAAACGGGTCGCAGTTTTTTTTTTTGACCCACCCTTTTTTCATTCACCTTGTAGAGCTTTTCGTCACTCCCGGCTGACTGCAATTGAACCCTTGCGACGAAAACATTACAGTTTAACCTATCCACAATGGCCACCTTGGGGGCAGAAGAAAGTGGCCATTGTAGAGAGGTTTAAACAAGAGCCAATGTATGGACTGTCCGCCAACAAAAGTGGCGTTGGTGAAGGTTCCACTGTATTGTTAACAGCTTTTGGAGATCGTGATAGCGAGAAGAACTTTTTAAGGACTTCAGGGCGGCTGCTTACGGACTCTACGTTATTTATTGCTTAGGGGGGGGGGGGACACGAGTTTTTAAAAACTTTACCCCCACCCCCTTCTAAACACTGTCCCTTCTTCCCCTTAGCCATAAATAATGTCAAGAGAGAATGGGCTAACAGATTAGCCTGCGAATACAGCCGTTTTTCCTAGCTCCTCGCCGCCAGGGACGTTTCGCCAGGTGAATCGTCCTTTGCGGCGAGGAGCAAACGGCTTTATTCGCAGGTACTAAGAGATCGAATCCCCCATACATTTTCTCTCTTGATAATGTACTGTCCCTTCAACGGAGTTTGGAGGATATCGTTTCAGAGACCGCAGAACAGTTTTCCAAAGGGAGGCTGAGTAAGCTCTGCTGTCTATTTTTCTATAAGGCCGGGAGCAAAGTCTTCATTTGTTCGGAAAAAAAGTGGGGGTGCTAAAGCCTCTCAGCCCGCCACCCCCCGTTTCTTCCCTTTGGATTAGCCTGGGGGAATTCTAGTACCAGAAACCCTGTGAAAGCAAAACCACAACGACAAACCAGTGAGGGTAAAATCTTGAGTACCAAATTTTAAACTTAAAACAGTAAACTGATCCTTACGGTAGGAAAAGTGATAGAAAAAATAAAGAAAGAACCAAAAATAAAGTGGTGACCACTTTATTTTTGTTCTCTTTTTTTGTTTTTTTTTCCTTCACTTTTCCTGTCGTAGGGATCAGTTTACTGTTTTAAGTTTAAAATTTGGAATTCTAGTACTAATATCCGAAAGGGATCAGCCAATATACCCCAAATTCCCATGATGTTTTTGACGTATAAGAAATTAAAGAATATTTTATTTTCCTTCTTTTCCTCTCATTTTATTTGTCTTTTAATTGGGCCGCCTAGATTAGCAATTGCTGTTTTGCGGGCCAGTCTATTGTAAGTTGATCGTATATCCAAACTCAGAGCTGTAAGATACCTTATACCCAAGTTAAAAGAAAAAATATGTATACCCTTAAACCCAAAACCCTGGGCATCTGTGACCGGGGCTCCCCGACAGTGAGCTACTTATATAAACAAATCGACGTTCAAACCCAAGCAGAAAAGACTAGCACGAAAACGCGCTGTATTCGCGGACAACTGACAGGAATAGAGTATGTGGCAACAAGCTGGTTATAAGTTTGCGTGTTCGTCTCTTCTTTGTTTGCACAGCTTAAGGCTACAATTACAATATCTCTAATGGAAGATCTAACGAGCTTAGGGGGGGTCGGATTTCCCACATGCAAGAATGATCCGTTTCGGAAATAAGAGGTTGATGAAGGGTTGAGAGAACGGAAGAGTTGTAGTGATGCTAAATAAAAAAAAATCACGCGGGCCTTTTGTATGTCCCCGCCCGCTCGTGACGTGTGTGGCATAAGGGTAACGAGGATAGTAATCTAATCCCAGTGGACGCTCGCTTAATAAAGGCCTTGTCAGATGTAGGCGATTTTTCCTAGAGTTGATTTCTCGGGGACCGCACTCAAGTTAAGAAAGAAAAAGAAAAATTCGTCGTCGATTGTTTACATCCTCTATAAAACGTGAAATTAGGTATTCTCATGTCGTAGTCGTGCAGTGACGACAAAGAAATGCTTGATGCAAGGGCAAAGTTGTTGCTTTGCTTAATAAACATATTGCTTTTTTGACCTACTTTTTGAAGTTCTCGTTGCCGTCTCCGTCGTCGTNGCTGTGAGGATAAGATAAACCCGGGGGATTTCACTTATGATAGCATATTAGAAGTTATCTGTATTTATTAGCAAGTATGTCGCTTATCAATGGCACACCAACTGTTGATGTTGGAACGAAGACTGCAAATTGTTTTCTATAGAAACAACACCACAGATCGAAGATTCTCTGCCGTATTGGAGACTTAAAGGGGCTAAGCCACGCTATAATTTGCTGTCTTTTTAAAAAGCTAAGACTTTGCTCGAATCAATTGAATTCTAAGGGAATAATGGTATACTTTTCTTATTTACGACTATAGTTAGGTATTGAAACTGTTTCCTGTCGTCAGTTGCAACGGATGGAAAAGATGGACATAGATTGAAACTTGAAAAGAATGGGCTAACGTTTTCGAGTTTTAATGCTATGCCTACAAAAATCACCCAAAGAAAATATTTTGGTTAGTGCTCCCTGGTGAAATTTGTTATAAATTAACCGCGGCAGTGTTAGCTCAGTCGGTAGAGCGTGTAACTGCAGAGCGGGAGATAGCGGGTTTTATTCCCGGGGCCGGACCAATACTCAGGGTCTTAAAATAACTGAAAAAAGAAGGTACTACCTTTGTACTGCAAGCTGCCAGACCTTCGCGTGGCTCGGATGACCACGTAAAATGGCGGTCCCTTCTCCAGTAAGAAGAGACGTAAAAATAGTGTCCCCAATTAGTGCTTTCGTGTTAAATACCTTGACACTCAAATAAAGTGCTTTTTTTTAATATCATCTTCAAAAATTTACAGGAGCATTTGTGTACGGGTAAAGACACTAAGAAATTGCTTCAGCTCAAACTTGACCTACAACCACAATATCTTCGTGACATGAAAAAAAAAGCGGAGGATGATTTGAATAAACAAGTCACTATCAAAGTTTTAATAGCACAGACTCTTGACACCCTCTTTTAATGCTGATGGAGTCATGGAGACTGCCTCTTTTGTTATCTATTCCTCTCAGAGCTTTATGCTTTGGTTTTACCCTTCATTCCAACAGGCAAAGCACTTTCTGCAGCACGTATTTGGCTGGCCTTATGACGTCAACTATTACGCTGGTGACTGGTTGATGGGACCAAACTACTTCTGCTGGCAACCAATATGTTACATGGCTTATGGCATTAATGCATTCGCGTGGCACGTGAAGCCGCACACTTACTCGGATGTGCAGCACGTGATTGACAAAATCATGAAACACAAGGAAACTATAGAACGATACAGGTTTGTCGCCTTTCAGATGGTTCACAACATCTTCCTGCTCAGTTTTTTTCTTGCTACAATAAGGTTTTTTGACCTATGACCTTATCATACACCAAACATCAGAATTACAATATGATAAAAGCCCAAAAGCAGATTTTGTCAGGCCTAAGGATGTCTTTAGGGATCTTACGAAACTACGACGGCAACAGGAACGCCCAGAACGCAATAGGTTTAGGAAGCGAAACAACAACATTGCACTTGTACCACGCTTTTTTGTTAATTTCTTTATCGTCCCTGCATAACTACGTCGTGAAATAACCAAATTTTAGGGTTACTTGAAAACGGGAGTGGCACCCGGGAGTGGCAAGGCCATAGAATTTTACTTTCTCTGTTCGAATTTGGATGCGATTCCCTCCCTTTAGCTCGAACCTATTTTCCCCATTTTTTAGGATCAGCAATGTCGAGAGCGTATTATATGAAAAAGAGAAGGATGGTAAATTTTAAAAGATGTGATCATTCAATGAGATATATTTGCCGAGCTTAAAATTCAACATCTCTCTTTGTTTCATGTTTTTTTGAGTTTGTTATTTGACTGTTAAGCTTTTGTTATGGATAACAGGTGTAAAATTTGTTTGTTTTTTTCCCCTCAGAGATAACATTGCCCTTGGTGTCCAAGCTGGTATGGTTCGTTCATCTATTGACTGTAAAGCAGGCCTGGACGCTTTTAAGGAAAAGTACCCAAAAGTTGCCCATGGAGATACCCCCGAGAGTGTTCTGGAGGAGTGGTACACTAAACTTTATTTACAACCACAATACCTAGCAAGGCTTGAACGAGGAGTGAATAAGCGCTGGCAGAAAGAACATGGAGGCCAGAATGTAACAAAATCCATAAAGCAAGCTTTGGTAAAAGGCTTGGGAAAGCCTTTACTGAACTTGATTCGATGGCTGGAAAAGGAGCATAGTCGTCACTGCCTGCCTGATGACGTGGCCAGTGGTCTGGCTAATTTACCCGTTGACTTCGTGTATACTGATGGTATTCCTGATAAAAAGAACAGGACAACCAAGGTTCTACCTGGAACTAGAAAGAGGCTAAATGGAATGGAAACTTACCGTCAGATTTTATCCTTCTTCACAACCATTAATATAACAGCTGAAGAGTTATACAAAGAGGGAAAAGCACAGCTCGATAACTTTATGCCTCTGGTAGGTTTGATATTCACAGCTTCCGAATTCCGATAATTATGCTAGTTGTGTAAATTATTCTCATTTTAGCAAAGAATTCCAAAGTTAGGCTTTTAGTTTTTACTTTAAACTTGGTAAAAACACCTAAAAAGCTATGCATTAAACAAGTAAATGACAAACTAGGGTTTTTCCAGCCTCGTACCCAGGCCTGTTCGCGCTATCCGAGTGACCAGAGGAGGCTTGAAACCGAGCGCGCTAGGCGAATTTTCCCGACAAGCTTGACAGGTGACGTCAGCCGTGACGTCACATCCGAAATCGCCGAGGACAACTGGGAACGAGGCTGGGGTTTTTCTGTGCGCCAGCATGAAACCCAGACCGGGTAGGGCCTCTGTTCACACAGAAAAACGATGATTTCGGCGTGATAATCTATCCTATACAGTGTGAACACAACCTAAGCGATTTCTGATCGTTTTATTCAATTTTTTCCCTTTTTTGGTAGGTGTATAAAATCGCAAAGCTCGTTACAGGCATAAACAAGAGAGCTAAAGCGGTAGGAGCTTTTAAAATTCGTCTGAATTCCTCCGACCAATGGCATAATACAGCTCCATTTCCCGCCAACGAGAGTGACGAGAACGCGCACAAGAAATGCAAGAGTCCATCCTCTGCCAAAGTCTACTGTCCGCGTCGTTGGGCCGCCATTCAAAGCTGGAGCAAGTACATACAGACGGTCATGAGTATGATCTATCCCAAGATTCAACCGCTGTTTTACTTCACTGGTCCCAAGACCACTGCTGCTAACTGTCCTATTCAAATGAAGCCGCATTACAATCCTTCAAATGGTGCCATGTTCTTCTCGCCAAGCAACGCTAATTGCACAAACCCGACTTACTTCGGGCTTCCGTTTTTTCTGAAGGAATATGGCCCAAAGTTTCAGGAGTGGTCGGTGATCGGGCACGAGTCGCGACCAGGGCACCACACCCAGATGCAAGGTGACTAATGAGCGTCTTATTCTCAGTTACAGCACTGTTCACTTGTCAGCATTAAGCTTTACAACGGTTACAATTTCCGCCAAAAAAGCCAACGAAATAACAAATAAGATAATAACGTGGTTAATTCGTCAGTAGCATTTAGTACACTGAGTTGAGTTATATGAAGAGGCACTGCAATCACACAAAAATTTCGATCACATTAAGTATAGTTCGCGCGTGAACAAGTAAAACATTTGGGGTAAATGTTCTTCGTTTTTTAAGCTAAGTACGCGAAACTATTTACACCTCCACTGATTAAACGTTTATCGAAACGACCGGTAGCAAGTACATACTTATCGTGGCCTCTGGGGAGCTAAAGTCTCTGTTAAGCGCCCTGGGTGATATCATGACTTCTTTGTTTACCAGGTCTGGTGGAAAATTTTCGTGACAAGTGTGATGGCGTCCCTAGGTGGCTTGACAAGGAGACGTCGTATGTAGCTTTCCAAGAGGGCTGGGCCCTTTATGCCGAGAACCCGCTACTTTCCGATGATACTAATCTGTACAAAGACGATCTTCTTCAGAAGTATGGTATGGTAAAATGGCAGGTATGCTCAGTACTAACAGGAAGAAAAACTGCTTTCTCTAAGTAAACACCTTCTTTGCGTAGAGAGCGAGCCAAGATACAAACAAGAGTCGGAGAAGGCTAGAGTCACTGAACTTGGTTAACGACGTGTGAAAGAATAGATAGTCCCAATCCATATTTCTTTATAAGCTTTTGCTTATCAATATGTCTTAGGCTTACATTGTAAAGCACAAATCTTAAAACTTTATTCATAACGAATTTCCATTCGCACCGTCTACAGTTCAAGTGCAATGTATGGAGTTTGCAATCAGTATTCTCACTGACCTTCTTAATTGAAGAAGGGGGTAAGCCGTTCGAGAACGACATATCGGATGCTTTCTGCTAAGTATGTGCATTTTTTCCTCACTGACTTGTTTTCTTAGGTATGGCGTGCCGTAAGGCTGGTTGTTGATACTGGGCTGCATTACAGAGGAATGACAAGGTAATAGCTGTGTTTCTTGCACTTCATTGATCGTGCTTATAAACTTCCCCGTGTGATATTTTATAGAGTTTTTAGAAACACCCTTCAACTTAAGGAGCCTGTTGCACTATTCTACGCACGTGAGGTTGTTTGTTTCTGATTCGGTCGAACAATTAAGTTGGCTGCCTCTGGCTGTGGTGGATTTATACTTTCAGTACCGTAAACTCCCCTGTTCCGATTATAAGCTCCTCCCCCCTCCCCCCACCCATTCAATGCTCCATCTACCTGAAAGCCCAAAACAATACATCCGGTTATAACCCCCCTCCTGCCCCGAAAAGCAAAAGTTTGTCTCGGTTCAGTTCGCTTTAAACTAATTTTCTAACTGATGGCCAGCTTTTGTGAGCCAGACATTATACTACTGTTCCCACTGGGCAAACCAAAAACAAGAAAGTTAATTTCGTCACTAGAGCACTAGAGCCTCGCGGGCTTTTCTTTAAAGGTAAAGGCGCACACGAACCATAGGCCCACACGACCGGAGCTTATACGGGTTTCCGTAGCATGAAGCATGCCAAGGAGTATCCCTTAAATAGATAAAAGAACATGTATTTGTAACTATTTTTGTAATTATTTTTGTCTCAAGCAAAACGAAATAAGATAAAAATTATTACTACTCCCCCCTAGACGGGATGCTAGTCCATCGCAGGGTTACCCCCCAGCAGTATGTCGCCGATCCCCATATATGCACATGGGTGAAGAGAGACGAAGTGAAGTAAAGTTTCTTGTCTAAGGAAACAATGCGACGGGCGAGGCTTGAACCCTGACCTCTAGATCCAGGTGTTAACCGCTCGGCCACACACGCCTCAACCCCCCCTCCTCCGCCCCCTTCCCCACGCCCCGAAAAGCAAAGTTCCCATTCGTCCCGCTTCAGTTCGCTTTAAACTAATATTTTTACTGATGGCCATCTTTTGTGAGCCAGAAATTGTACTACTGTTTACATCGGGAATAACAAAAAAAAATTGTTAATTTCGTCACAAGGGCCTCGCGGGCTTGCCATTAGTTATGCGCAGTAGAGTTATGATCATTTATTCATAATAAGTCTTCTTACATGAATCAGTACCTGCACAAAGCCAGCGATCAGAGTTTCCTAAGTGAACAAAGGCATTTTTTCTGCTACACGTAAATTAGGGAAAGCGGTTTATTGGGCAAAGAGACATTAACCTTCTGCTAAATTTTACATTTTCTTTTTTTGCTAGGTCTCAAGCACTCAAATACTTTGAAGACTATACTTGGGATAAAACAGATTTCGCAATCAAAGAGGTTACCAGGTACCAGAGTAACCCTGGTCAGGCAACCGCGTACATGCTAGGGAGACTAGCACTAGTGAACATGCGTAAGAAGGTCAAGAAGGCACTGGGTAAAGATTTTGACTTGCGGGAGTTCCATTATCAGCTTCTGCGTCAGGGCTCGGCTCCTTTGAGCTATCTTGAAAGTTACATAGACAAATATATTGACTGCTACAAGGGGAAAATAGAACAAGAACTTTGCGATGGTATATCAAGGAATTCAGAGGAAGAAAAAAATGAGGAAGTGACTATGGACTTTGTAAATCAGGATGAAAATCTTCCACCTCGTCCCACTCAGAGAATTTATGTTTAATTGCGATTTCACGTAGCTGTGGTAGTTGACCCTGTACAGAAAGTCCGACGTACGGTTTTGATGTTCATAGGACTCCAGTTTTTCTGAACGCTCAATACAAGAGCGCTAACAAGTGTCTGGACTACCGGTATATAGTGGTGAAAAGTCCAAGCGCTTCTAAGAGACACTTTTGTAAGCGGACGGTTCGACTTAGGTCACAGTCAGCAGCCTTCACAAATACCCGTGTGAACTCCCAAGCGAATTCTGCATTTATACACAGTCCCCGTAAGCGGCCGCGGACACTTGCGATGGGTATGATGTAAACTATTGTTTTGTTCCTAAACTCCCATGAGCGGATTCGCATAGAATTAAAAATAAATCTTGTTTTTTGTTGTCTTGTCGTAAGAGCTTGTCGTGGTATACAGTACAGTTATTTTTTTTCTTTCCTGTATTGCATATGATAATAAAAAGTTGTCCCCTGTCTCTTATCTTGCTAGCGCCCGCTAAAAGAGATGATTCCCGTGACCGCCGGCTCCATTGCGAACAATTTTTCTACTTTCATTCTGAGAGTGTCGGACTAGTGGTGTTTCAAGTGTATAGTATTCAATTTCAGTAAAAATGCTGCTATATTAGCTAATCTTCATCATCTCGATTTTTTTCAGCTGAAACTTTTGGAACTGGTTCTCAAAGTAAACATATGAATCAGTCAGGCGTATTGCATGTGTTTCACAAAATCTTAAAAACTTAAGGCTTCCTTTACCATTCCAACCGACGTTCCCTCAAATGGCTGGAAATCAGGCCTATGGTTAAACTGGTTAAAGTTATACATATAAAATGGCGAGTTCACTGTGTGAAGCAAGGCCCTTTTTAACTTAAAATACCCTCAAATAATATTGGGCCTTAGCAAAAAGTGCTTTACTTTTCGCAGCAAAAAAAGCCATGTACTCTGAACTGCTTCCGTTGTATGGTATAAATTCCTTTACTATCATCTCGCCCAGTGTTAAGAAATCAAAACGAGGCTGTATCAAGTTTAATCGCGGTGAGCTGATCACATGACCACAAGTGATTTCTATCATTGGAAGATTCAACAAAGATTGACTGGAGTTTTGCGTGGTAATATAACTATTATTTGGAGGTATGGTTTGCGCATTTTAGGAAATTACTTCCAAAATGCTCGATAACGAGAGGTAAGTGATTAAAAGGAATTTAGTTAAAACAATGTTTAAACTTCAGCGAAAGATACCAATGTTAAAAACGCAACCAGTGTATTCATAAACTTTGCTGACAAGGAAAGGAGGATCTTGCAGGATATCTATGATAAGACATGGGCCTAGTATGATATTTTTTGTTCAGTCAGTTATTCGATTTTCGGGAATAATCTAAACTGTAGCCAGTCCAAATTCTTTTAACTGCACTGTGTAGCCAATGTAGTTTGTTTGTTCCGGAGTTTACCCGCATTGATTGATCGATCATGTAAATCAAATTTGAACTAATAACAACTCGTAGCAGATTAAGCTAAACTTTTGATCTTTAAATCCAAGTCCGTTTAAATAAAAGAAGCATTTGTCATTACTATCATATCGCAAAGTCAGCTGCCATGAGCTGTGTTTCATTCATAGAAGTTTGTCGCCATTTTTATTTTGCTTTAAATTCCACCTGCTCGTCACCTGCCAGTCGGTTTGTCTGTGACCCGAAAGGTCACGTGGGCCGAAAGACCTACTATTTCCTTAGCGACTGGTGACGTCACAAAAGAAACAATAGGCCATCTCCAAGTTGCTCCCAGCCTCTGTTTCGAAGCGAGGCTAAGTGCTAAGCTATTGATATGAAAATAATTTTTTATTCTCATGCAAATAAAACTCATTTTCACAAGGAAGGTTTTGCACTTAGCCTAGTTTTGAAAGTGAGAGTTTTGGAACCCGGAAATGGTCTAGTTATTTGTCAACAAGTTTTGTTGAAAAGTTATCATAAACCTATGTTTAACGTCTAAGGGCCGGATACAAGGAAACTACGTATCAATACATAGCACAAAAGTTCTATAAAAACAACAACAACAACAACAGCAATCCTAAGCAGGAGGGAGACTGACTACTTCTAGTTGTGCATTGCAGTTTTATCTGAAAATTACTTTGATGGTTCATATCGGATAACAGAGCTAACTGCCTCCTGGCCTTGGTACCCATGAGAAGATGTTTGTAAAAAAGTTATAAATGAACTTTCTTAGGGCGATGTTCAGACTAGTGGTTGTCCTTCTTGTTGTGGTCAGCTGTTTATCGCACAAAAAGCATGCCCTTCACAAGCAGCATTTGAAAGTTGACCATTCAGCGAAGAAGTTCAATATCTTGACACACCCCAGTAGTGAGGTATTTAATTAATCCACCAAGAGAGAATGAGGGAAGAGAGCGAATCCTCCATACATGGCCCTCCTCTTATGATACTTGCTATTAAATTTTTTTTCAATCTAATTTTGGTTTTGTGTCATATCAGTTTCTGGTCATACCTCAAAGCCATTATACACCTTATTGGTCGGCGAGAATGACGTCGTGTAATTTTAAACCTGGCGGATTTCTCATTCCACAGCCGATCACACAGCAATCAATACGCATGACATGCGAATGTGGTATCAGTTTCATGAAAGTCAAAGGATTTCGACAATTCTTGAATAATAAGCGGAACTCGATGGTGATTTACATATCTTGCCAAGTTCCTGTATGGCGTTTTCTCAGGCCTTCTCGGTCAATTCACTTTGGTGACGTATCCGAGGCGTGGAATAATGGGGCCTTGGGACTAGGAAATAGTATACCCACAACGTAAACTTTAACGGCTGTCAAACGTCAAATGTTTGGTGGAAAAACATGTTCGCGTGAAGCAGACCGCGTGGTCATGGGAACAGCAGACAAAAATTATTCGCGCCCCTTCGGCGCGAACCAAAATTGGATTTCAAATAATCCGCAGGGGGCACAGGGATTCGCTCCCTTCCTTCATTTTCCCTTATTTATATGAAAGGCTTTAGATCGAGTGAAAGATAGAGTCAAGGTAATCTCCAACGGCAGGTTTTTTTTCCGCCTTACACAACAAACCGCACTTTTGAAAAGCAGTAAAGCCCAATCTGCGTCGCGCGGGACCACAATCCTATTTTTGTCCGAATAATTTTATATATAGGAGTACTTCTCTTATAATACACAACTTGTGGAGAACAGGACAGAAAAAAAAACCTTCCAATGGGACAAGGGACAAGAGATCCAAAACAGCAAGTGAATTTGACAAGCCAATTCAAAAAAAGCGGTCTTAACTCGTGAATTAGCTCTTCTTTTTGATCAAGGGGAAGTCCAGGAAGAAAAAGCTAGAAAATATATGCATATTTGTTCTAGAAAGGAAAGCAAGGATAGTTGTTAGTTGTCAAACCACAACTAGTGGTTGTTTTGATTATGGTAGATGATAGGCCTAAAGCGGTCAGCAGTTTAAGCTAAAAGCGGTAGTATCAGTTTGCGAAAAGTTGAAGAGTTAAGCTGCTACCTAGATTTCATTGGTGGCTTATGATCCATTTGGAGGAACAAGCTTTCCATTTGATGGAGTCGCTAGAAGCCCCAAGCCGCTCGCGATTTTGAAGCTCGATCGTGCGTAAAGTTTAATCGCGGTGAGCTGATCACATGACCACAAGTGATTTCTATCATTGGAAGATTCAACAAAGATTGACTGGAGTTTTGCGTGGTAATATAACTATTATTTGGAGGTATGGTTTGCGCATTTTAGGAAATTACTTCCAAAATGCTCGATAACGAGAGGTAAGTGATTAAAAGGAATTTAGTTAAAACAATGTTTAAACTTCAGCGAAAGATACCAATGTTAAAAACGCAACCAGTGTATTCATAAACTTTGCTGACAAGGAAAGGAGGATCTTGCAGGATATCTATGATAAGACATGGGCCTAGTATGATATTTTTTGTTCAGTCAGTTATTCGATTTTCGGGAATAATCTAAACTGTAGCCAGTCCAAATTCTTTTAACTGCACTGTGTAGCCAATGTAGTTTGTTTGTTCCGGAGTTTACCCGCATTGATTGATCGATCATGTAAATCAAATTTGAACTAATAACAACTCGTAGCAGATTAAGCTAAACTTTTGATCTTTAAATCCAAGTCCGTTTAAATAAAAGAAGCATTTGTCATTACTATCATATCGCAAAGTCAGCTGCCATGAGCTGTGTTTCATTCATAGAAGTTTGTCGCCATTTTTATTTTGCTTTAAATTCCACCTGCTCGTCACCTGCCAGTCGGTTTGTCTGTGACCCGAAAGGTCACGTGGGCCGAAAGACCTACTATTTCCTTAGCGACTGGTGACGTCACAAAAGAAACAATAGGCCATCTCCAAGTTGCTCCCAGCCTCTGTTTCGAAGCGAGGCTAAGTGCTAAGCTATTGATATGAAAATAATTTTTTATTCTCATGCAAATAAAACTCATTTTCACAAGGAAGGTTTTGCACTTAGCCTAGTTTTGAAAGTGAGAGTTTTGGAACCCGGAAATGGTCTAGTTATTTGTCAACAAGTTTTGTTGAAAAGTTATCATAAACCTATGTTTAACGTCTAAGGGCCGGATACAAGGAAACTACGTATCAATACATAGCACAAAAGTTCTATAAAAACAACAACAACAACAACAGCAATCCTAAGCAGGAGGGAGACTGACTACTTCTAGTTGTGCATTGCAGTTTTATCTGAAAATTACTTTGATGGTTCATATCGGATAACAGAGCTAACTGCCTCCTGGCCTTGGTACCCATGAGAAGATGTTTGTAAAAAAGTTATAAATGAACTTTCTTAGGGCGATGTTCAGACTAGTGGTTGTCCTTCTTGTTGTGGTCAGCTGTTTATCGCACAAAAAGCATGCCCTTCACAAGCAGCATTTGAAAGTTGACCATTCAGCGAAGAAGTTCAATATCTTGACACACCCCAGTAGTGAGGTATTTAATTAATCCACCAAGAGAGAATGAGGGAAGAGAGCGAATCCTCCATACATGGCCCTCCTCTTATGATACTTGCTATTAAATTTTTTTTCAATCTAATTTTGGTTTTGTGTCATATCAGTTTCTGGTCATACCTCAAAGCCATTATACACCTTATTGGTCGGCGAGAATGACGTCGTGTAATTTTAAACCTGGCGGATTTCTCATTCCACAGCCGATCACACAGCAATCAATACGCATGACATGCGAATGTGGTATCAGTTTCATGAAAGTCAAAGGATTTCGACAATTCTTGAATAATAAGCGGAACTCGATGGTGATTTACATATCTTGCCAAGTTCCTGTATGGCGTTTTCTCAGGCCTTCTCGGTCAATTCACTTTGGTGACGTATCCGAGGCGTGGAATAATGGGGCCTTGGGACTAGGAAATAGTATACCCACAACGTAAACTTTAACGGCTGTCAAACGTCAAATGTTTGGTGGAAAAACATGTTCGCGTGAAGCAGACCGCGTGGTCATGGGAACAGCAGACAAAAATTATTCGCGCCCCTTCGGCGCGAACCAAAATTGGATTTCAAATAATCCGCAGGGGGCACAGGGATTCGCTCCCTTCCTTCATTTTCCCTTATTTATATGAAAGGCTTTAGATCGAGTGAAAGATAGAGTCAAGGTAATCTCCAACGGCAGGTTTTTTTTCCGCCTTACACAACAAACCGCACTTTTGAAAAGCAGTAAAGCCCAATCTGCGTCGCGCGGGACCACAATCCTATTTTTGTCCGAATAATTTTATATATAGGAGTACTTCTCTTATAATACACAACTTGTGGAGAACAGGACAGAAAAAAAAACCTTCCAATGGGACAAGGGACAAGAGATCCAAAACAGCAAGTGAATTTGACAAGCCAATTCAAAAAAAGCGGTCTTAACTCGTGAATTAGCTCTTCTTTTTGATCAAGGGGAAGTCCAGGAAGAAAAAGCTAGAAAATATATGCATATTTGTTCTAGAAAGGAAAGCAAGGATAGTTGTTAGTTGTCAAACCACAACTAGTGGTTGTTTTGATTATGGTAGATGATAGGCCTAAAGCGGTCAGCAGTTTAAGCTAAAAGCGGTAGTATCAGTTTGCGAAAAGTTGAAGAGTTAAGCTGCTACCTAGATTTCATTGGTGGCTTATGATCCATTTGGAGGAACAAGCTTTCCATTTGATGGAGTCGCTAGAAGCCCCAAGCCGCTCGCGATTTTGAAGCTCGATCGTGCGTCCTCTCTCGACTCGCTTCACTCGCCGTAAATGGAGAACTTGCACGCATGCTAATTATGTCTTCTGGTTTTTGGTAAGTGCTCAGAGCTTGTGAAAGTTGGTCTGTTCTATTTAGGATAGCATGATGGTGGTGATGAAAGGTCAAGACGGAGTAGCTGGACAAAATGGTTCACGGGTATGTTATTTTTACATGGCAGTATAAGTGGTATAAGTGCTGTGATTCAAGACGTCTTTTTTGTGTCTTACAAAAATGTGGTTTGCCGCCACAAAGATCGAGTCGCCGGGTTATTTTACCATTTTTCTCTTCGTTTTATGCAAAAACAGGTGAATCTACTCGGGCCAGAACTTATAATTATATTAATACCTTGCCAATAAAATGTGTTCAGTTTTGGATAGAAAATATGCTATAGTCTTGCACGTTTGTAAACAAACAATACGTTTTACTAAGTGTTTGCCCTCAGTTACCAGCGAGCCGTAAGTATCTTCTATGACAACTGTTTTATCTGAGAAGACGCACAAAACCTGCTGATGTAATTTCCGGGCAGGCAGTGTTGCCAGCCAAGGAAATTTGTCGGAAAACTGGCATTTTCGCTAGCAATCGTGCTGTGTCAGGGTTGTATTTTTTCTAATGCAGAGTGATGTTGTTTACTTAGGGTGATCCTGGAGCGCCTGGTTACCCTGGGCCACCTGGACCAGCGGTATGAAATGTATTGGTTTCCTAAAAGCACTGTAATAAAACTCCAGCTAGTCTCTGTAAATTTCAGTAAGTAAACCAGAATGGTAGCATTTTGGAAAAACTTTGGCGAATGGTCTATTCATGGATCATGTAAATAAAATAGCTTGTTGGCTATAGCAAATGGTAAGATTCCAATGAATACAGTAAGCAAACAAATATATAGACTGAGAAGGATAATTGTTAACTATTTACCACATTTAGTGCATATGACAGCATCAGATAATTTATTTCCGAGTGAATAACATCGATTTTGAAGTCAAGTGTAATCGTCGAATTTTTTTTCCCTTCGAAATTTAATCTCCATTGGCATCATCAAGTTAACTTATCAAACATATTCTTTAAATATTGCACAGGGTCTTCAAGGAGCACCAGGGTTTTGCACCAAAGAACAGGTGAAAAGATTTTACCATGGTTTCCCGGAAAAAGTTGTAACAACTACTATGATGTGTTTTCTGGGTTGCAAACCGATTCTAGTTTGCACTCAAGGCGAATCGAGGCTCTAGTGAGGGTATATACAAATTTTCTAGTGATATTCACGTTGAGTTGGAATTATAACACTTTCATTTTTGTTCAACTACATGTACTCGAAATGCAAGTCAAACAATTTGCCGAGATGTTTAGTGTCATTCTATGACAAACATATTGCCCCAATGTGACTAACAGCTCCGGCAATTGATCAGCAGTAACTACGGTAACACTTGAAGCATTATGATCCCCTAGTTATCACAGACATTTTCTTTTTCACACTGGTCATAAGTGAGTTTAGCACCTTCGCTAAAATTAGGAAATCTTGGGAACAAATGCTTTTTACGGTTTACTCTTTTTACCCTAATTACGGTTAACATTCTTCAGTGGTTTCACATACAGCCGCCGTCAAAATGATCACATTTTTGAGTATTAAATATAAAGTTTCATTTTTGATTTTTTTTACAGTGTGAATCAAACGAACTTAAACTCCTGATCCAACGTGTAATTGCCATTGAAACGTACGTTAAGGAAAAACAGAAACAAGCTGGTTCCCAGACTCCTGGACAAACAGCCCCATCCCAAGGGACAACTACTGCAGCTCAGCAGCCACCCAAAGCTGTCGCACCTGCAGTGCCGGTCGCTGGACAAGCCAAACCCGCCCAAGTGTCTAAAGCACCAGTACAACAACCATCTAAACCTGTTCCGCCGGTTATTCCAGTTCCTGGACAAGGTCAAACCGCACCAGCAGGGCAACCTCAGGGACCTCAGATAACACCAGCACAGCCCCCTAAGGCAACTGCGTCGGCCGTCCCTGCTCCTGGCCAAGGTCAACCCGCTATCCCAGTTCCGCCACAGGGCTTTAATAAGCCTTTACCCCAGCCCTCTACGCCCGTTACACAGCCTGCCCCTTCGCCAGTTTCTGCTCCGGTTCAAGGTCAGCCCGCGCCCGCACCGGCTGTTCCCGCGGGAACGCCCCAGGTCCTTTGGGGATCCCTAACAGAGTCACCTGCTTCCGCCAGTTTTTCCTCGCCTCTTGGTGTCACTGTTCAGAGCACACTGGAAGCGCCTGGAACATTCGTTGAAGGAAATGGACAAATAAACATTCAGGTGAGAAAGCTAGGGCAGTGAATATTTTTACTCTTAATGAAGACTGGGTAAAAGGAATTGGTGAAAATATAATTGAATGTCGTTGAGATGAATTGTTGTTGGAGAAATGTTCTGCAACAAACGATAAACAACTCTTCGCTCTCTGAAAACGAAAAATACCTGTGAAGCTTTCTTATGTTTCTAAAACAACATAACCGATATGCATTCCATACCACCGCCCGGTTAGCTCAATGGGATAAGCGCCGGTCGGCTGAGCGGAAGGTCGCGGGTTCAAACCCCGGCCGGACCAACACTCAGGGTCTTTAAATAACTGAGGAGAAAGTGCTGCCTTTATAATAACATCTGCATATGGTTAGACTTTCTAGTCTTCTCGGATAAGGACGATAAACCGTAGGCCCCGTCTCACAAGCCCTTGCACATGTAATAAATCTGTGGGACATTAAAGAACCCACACACTCTTCGTAAAGAGTAGGGCATGTAGTGCCCGGTGTAGTGGTCTATCTCACTTTCACACTCATGTGTGGGGGCATCGTTACTCATTCCTTCATTACTTGCAAACTGCACCTAAGCAGTCTGGCAAAGTCCCCCAACCAGTGTTGTAAATTATCCCTGAAAAGCCGTGAGGGGAGTAGATAATAAAATATTTACAATTTGCAATTTACGACTACCAGAGTGGAAAATAAGAACCTGGGAACAACTAAAATGATTTGGAAAATGAACTGCAGTTTTCCATTACGTAACAAGACACTTTTGAATTGTCTCATAAATATTTCTTGCAAATATATTTTACTGTCTACAGCAAAAGCTTATTTCATTTGACCATTCTAGTACTAACCTGAGAAAACAGCCGACATTCTGCGACGCCACCACTGGTTTCCACGCCAAATGACGTCTGAAAAACGAGCGCAGAAATTCCATGGATATTGATGGCGAGGCACTACCCAGATCTTGCTAGTGCGTCGGATTGGCGGGAAATTTTCTCTAACCAATCATACGTACTACCCAGATCTGGGTATGAAATTTCTGCGCGCGTTTATCGGGCCATGTCCACAAGAACCTGGACATTTTATAAATCGCATATTTTTTTTATCCCGATTTGTGTGAACGGGGCCTTAAACCGCTCTGGAGAGCGGTTTCAAAACAATGCGGTTTCGGTGCCCGGGTTCACTGGTTTCGTGTAGATGGAAGGCCGATTCGTGCAAAAAGGTGTGCGGTTTCAAAAATGTCCTGGCGGATTCGTGTGGAAGTAGCTTCAGGTATCATTTCGTGATCACACCAATGGTGGCGTTGCAAAATGTCGGCTGTTTTCTTAGGCTACTCTAGTACTTGCAGCATGAAAAGCCATATTTATTAGATAAATAAAGTTCTCCATTTATTTCTCGGCTCTTTGTTCTTGAAGGGAGTTGTGACCCCTGAGGTGTCGGTTCAAAGCTACACGGGAAATACAGGGACCAGTCCGCAGCCTGGGACCACACTCAAGAAAAACAGGTTAGTGGATCAAAATAGCTGTAAATATTTTTTCAAGCGCAAAGGATTAGAACAGTCGGTAAGTGTATTACCTTCTGTGCGAGAGGTCTCGAGCCGTCCAATTCCCAGGTGTGACCTTAAACCCTTGCTTCGACTTCTTTCCTTTCTGTGTAGCAAGTTAGGTAGACAAATACCATATAGTCCACCACAACAACAACGAGGACCTGAGCCCATAGGCTATTGGCCGGATACATTGCAACCTCTATAGCTATTTAACAAAGTCCTCGGTATAACGAACAATTTTCTTTACCCCAGCCGAATAGTAAAATGTATGAAAAAGAACCTCGATTTTGCCAGTCTCCTGGCCCTTCGTGAAATCGAGGTTTTATTGTAAATGGTTTATGTGTATAACCTTTCTACTCTAACTTATTTCCTTCTCAAAACAACATCATTTCCCCCCAAAAAAACAACCAGAATGCCCCCTTGAGGCATTTTTACTTCGTATGTTAATTCAAAGTTGTCTCTCTGGTTTGTTTTTCATACAGAATTCCATCCCACGCTAAAGTAACCAAAAGTAAACATGCGCACAAGAAGTCAAGTCATCATTCCACCATCCGGACCCTTAGGGTTTATAAGTCATGATGCAGGAGCTAACGGACCGTTTGTAACCTATGCAGTAAACCACTGAAAATACGCAAAAAATCGTATTAAACTGACGAGACAGCCTCTGAGAAGCTTAAAAACGCAAAAAAGGACCGCTAGATAATTTATCACACACAAAAAAATACAACTGACGAAGTCTGTAGNAGAAAATGCGATCATTAGGTGACTTGTGCACCACCACTCTAGCGAATTATGATCGTGCCTCTAGAAAAAGCCTGCAATTCTCACTAGAAAATGAAACCAAACAACAACGTGATCAATAAACTGAATATTAATATCATGAAAAGATAAATATGAAGATCTTCAGTGTGTCAATGACAAATATCTTATCAAATTGCAAGCCAAAGAGAAAACTTCGTCCCTGGTCGAAGGGTCCCTAGCCTTCCTGAGCTACCATGTGCGAGTCACCTTTTCCCACATTTCCTTGCAAAACTTGGCAAATCGGTAACATGAAAAACAAAAGGTTGGCTCGGATAGAAGCGGGTCTCCTTTTTTCGATAGCAGGATCATCTTCCTAGCCGGGCCAACTTTTCTCCATATAAACCAGGTATAAACACTTTCCCTCGCCCAGCCGGGTATACCCGGTCATAATACCCGGTCATGGCGAGACCATCAGAGCATGCGCGCACGCTCTTGGATAGGGCAAAGGGATCTGTTGGGTGTACTTATGGGTGCGTTCGATTGATCGTATTTCGGAATAAGAACACAAAAAAGGTTTGTTACGATAATTCTCTTGTACCGTGATCTTTGGACTTCGTAAACGATACTTACATCAGAAAATTTTATTACAAGCAGATTGCTAAATATTGCAGTGCAATGAATGCCAAAACAACTGATTTCTAGAGCTTATATTCCATTTATTCCTATTTCGGAATACAGTCAATCGAACACGCGCTAAGTTAACTCGGCTGGGTGAGGTAACCTTAGTTTTTCAAAAATACTAAATGTAACGTCAGTCAGACGGGTCCTTATTGTATGTAACCTGCCTCGCCATTGTCATATGAACCTGTTTAGTTGTATTGAATTCTCCCACCTGTTCGCCAGATTTTTCTCTAATTTCGCTAAAAATTCGATATTCTGCTTTTGGCCGGATCATTTCAATGTCAATTCCTTAATTTATTCTGAGTAGTTTCATTAAGAGCAACACCAAAAAAAAGGATGTTAGTTACTTTTTGCGGTGAATAACCCCTTTTACAGTTACAAGTGAAAACGAGGCTGGAGTACGCCTTGTTTTGATACAACCCTTCCTGCATCATTATGTAAAACCTTTTTGTTCTTATGCTTACTAGTATTTTTTCCTCTTCTTTTTGAACACCGCTTGGTTCTCCTGCTATTCGGGTATTCAAGTGAAGTTTAAATAATGCTCCCGTGAGGGAGTGGGGGGGGGGGTGGTACTCCCATATATGGGATAGTTAGGTATGTGCTTCCCGATAGGCTATTACTTTTGAGGGTCTACATACTTAAATAGGGTATCATTTTTACCTTTGTTGGTATTGTGTTCCTTGAGTGATCCTTAGATAAATATGAAACGGCAAACTGATCCTTACTGCAAGGCGATGAAGAAGTAAACAAAAGAATAAAACCATCAATATGTATTTACAACTGGGAGATCCGGCACCACCCATTGGTTTGTCGCGCGCCTGTGGACTTGCTGATATTTTATATATTTTGATCCTTAGATAGGATACTAGCCTGAGAAAACAGCCTACATTTGGCGACGCTACCACTGGTTTTCCCGCCAGATGACGTCTGAGAAACGAGCGCAGAAATTCCATACTGATGACGCGTCACTACCCAGATCTGGGTAGTACTTCTGATTGGTCGTGCCGCGTGGGAAATTTGATTTAACCAATTAGAAGCGCTACCAATACCTAGATCTGGGTAGTGACCCGTCATCAGGGTGGAATTTCTGCGCTTTTTTCTCAGACGTCATTTGGTGGGGAAACTAGTGGCAGCTTCGGCTCTTTTCTCAGGTCTAATAGGATACATCAATTGTATCAGTTGACATTCAGGTGCATAAATGCCCAGCCACACGAAAACACGGCATCTCTTAAAACTTACTTTCCTTACAGTATGAGGAAAGCGATTTAATGAAGGTTTGTGTGTTACCATGAAATTCCTCCTTTGTGTTTTTCCCTTGAATGGTTCATTCCACCGCAAACAATTGCGTTTATTCGCCAGTGAATCAGACATGAACTAGAGGTCTCCAGACCTTCTCACAAATACTCAAATGGGTGATGCGCATTACAGTAGCAACGACAGCAGCAGCAAAACGTATTTTATGTCCACAATAAACTTTCAAAGAAAATATAAGGCAAATTTCAGTTTGTACAGATAGAATTATACTGCTTCAAGTTCACACAACTTCTTAGATATCTACTCGGATGAATTTGTAATGCATTACAAAATCTCGACTGAAAAATACCTGCGTTCTAAGCCTTTTGTCCAACCGACAGCACATCAGTGAGCTAATGAACTTTCGTCAGGGGCACGCAACGACTGCCTTTTGTAGAATATCGGCTTCAAAGAAGCAAATATTGCCTAGAATTTTCTATAGCTTGAGGACGGTTAAAAATATCTCAATGACCGTTCCATTCATGAACAATTTTCGAAGCTCATCTAGTAAATTCCCTTCTATTTTCCGAAGATGATGTTTGATGATACTTACTTCCTATTGGTTTAGCTATTATTCGCAATAAAAGGAAACCTTAAATTTTCGGATCCGCAGGGCAGATGTGATGGAGAGAGCGGGAATCAGAAAACCATTTCCCACCTTCGTTAAGCTTAAATTGCTTCTAAAATTTTCGGGAAAATAATACTAACCCCCCCCCCCCTTGTAAATTTAAAGAGGCTCATGTTGCCCCAGGATGAACGAACAAGGTCGAACAAATACATAGTTTTATAAGGTATTTCTAGAGATCCAAAATTTCGGGATAGAAAAATACAAAATTTCGAGATAAAAAAGTTTTAAGAGTATTTAGGGGGAAACCGCGTAGTTTGATACCCGTGAATTAGGTACAGTTCAGTGGTAATGAGCTGGCAGTTCAGAAATCTTGATAGTTTATATTGTACTGAAGCGCATTTATATTGAGCCCTAAGTGCAGTTAAAGACATTTCTTCCTGGAACCAACAACTAGTAAATACTCTTGCTCTTTGGCCGTTTCAGTTTGATAAAAAATACGTGTAACACGCAAACTGCAGAAACTGTAATGAAAGAAATATGGAAAAAAAACCCATAGCGGGAAAAAAAATAGAACTTTTAACTTGACTTTTCGTATCCTCCAACATACATCTTCAGAGTTAGCCGTTTGAATTTTATTGTTACTTCCATGTACGGTTACTTCTGAAGATGTATGTTAGAGCATACGAAACGTCAAGTTAAAAGTTATATTTTTTTCCGTTATGCGTTTTACTAACGTTATCTCCGCAGTTTGCATGTTATTTCTTACTAACAACAAATAAGTCCAAGGAAACTGTGCAAAGGATGTGTTAACTACTTTCTTAACTGAAGAGGGTATTTGGAAGGCGGAGCTTGGAAACAATTGTTCTCTCCTCCTCTTTGACGGGGATGAGGAAATTCTGACTCTTTGTAGAGTCACATCATATTGTTGGATAACGGAACCTGATGTCGGATGCAGCCCTTACAAACAAGGGATTCAAAAGAATGACTGAATGAAGGCGTTAACTATTGAACTGCATCAATTCCGTAAGGTTAACGGCACCTGTGTAGGAAGGAACCAGATAGATGACGAGATAAACATGCATGAAATATGATACCATTATTTTACTTCATGACGGGCACCAGTTGAAAGCATTTTTATATATTTGTCGGTGTTAATTTTTCAGTATCTTTTGATTCCTTAGTGAAGGCATGTTGGCTCACGTGTGGTAAAGTAAAACTCACTTAGCAGGTAATAGTAGGGTTAAAGGAACTATGTCGGTTACGCTATTTGCTATCTTTCTAAAAAGATAAAACTTTTTTGCGTTAAGTGAAATCCAAAAATTTTGGTACAGCTTTGTTATTTAAGACTAAAGCTTGGTGTTGAAGGTGTTTCCTGCTGTCTGTTGCCACCGATGGCTAGGATGGACATTTATTAAAACTTGAAAAAGTCGGGCTAACCTTTTCAAAATTTACTTATATCCTTCACCAAAACGCTATTAATATTGTTAGCGCTCCCTGTTGAAATTTGTTGTATATCCTCTTTATAACTGTACAGGAACATTTGGGTGTATGAATAAAGGCAAGAAAAATGACTTCAGCGCAGAATTGACAGAAAAAAGCAACATCCTCAAAAGGTAGCCCCATCAAAGTAGATGCATATGCGAGAACTCAGTCGCAATTGTTATCAATCATCACTTCTTGTTTCAGCTGGAAGATATGTTTGAAAGTGTACGAAGAGCCTGCGATACTGGCGCCGCTGAGAGTTGCCCGTCGATGAAAGCTTCGAAGATCCCGACAAAGGTTAGTGCTGATAGAAAACCTTTGAAAAATGATTCTGTCGTTTTACAGCCTTAAAAAATACGGGAAATGTTTCCTTTTGGCGGTCACTTGCAAGCGTATAATATCGTGTCCCTTTTAATCTGCTCATGTAAGGCTTACGTATACTTATCATGTATTGTCGGACCTGGTAAACCGACTCCCTATTCATGACTTGTCTAGTTGGCGAGTGCCAACAGCCAAAGAACAAACTCTGTGGCATTTGCGGATTATTCACCTTGGCCGGCAAATACTATTCCCTGGGTAAATATTGATGGAGAACTCTTGTTCATTCATCGATAGTTTCAAGCCTAAAATGCCTTCGAGGCGATAGAATTTAAGTTATTTGGTTGGTCACGCAGTATTGTGTTTTCCGGGTGTCTATTAACAATCAAGTTACTTAAACTACGAAAGAAAGGCCTGGAGAGGGATTCGATTTCAAGTTTTCGACCTCTGGATAGAATTTAAAACGTTTTGCAAATGACAAGACTATTCAGTTTGGAAATTCTTTGAGTTACTAGTTGATGCCGACAAAGAAATAACTCATCTAACGAAACTTTTTTCCATGCCATGACTCAATAGAAGCATAATTTATGAGTGTTTTTAACCGCAACTATGTCAAGGCCGAATAAAAAGTGGATTTGCGGCAGCTATTTAAACAAAGAGTCTGAGTGATCTTGATTTCCGTTGAAATTCGGTGTCGACTAACCCTAACCCAACCCTAATCCGAAAACCGTTGTTGCTAGGATCTTGACTAGCGTGGATACGGCTAGACAACCAAGTTTATGGCGCGCTTTAATAGGTAATATTGAAGTTTTCTTGTGGTCTCTAACTATAAAAATAAACCAGCGTCTTCGAAGCGTTTGATGGAGGAAAGATCAATGAAATGTTGAAAAAGACCTTTTAACCTTCGTACTCTACATGACTGACTGACGGCCGCAGAGTTGTAGATTGACAAAGACTTCTATGCGAAAGATAAATCAAACAAGCTTCCGAAACTACTCTAGCAACAGGTACATACCCATTTCACTTGGACTTGAATTTACTATTCTTATTCAAGCCATGAAAATATTCTAAAGTATGTTTGATTTTATTAACACTGTGTAAACGAATGGATACAGAGCACACTGGAAGCGCCTGGAACATTCGTTGAAGGAAATGGACAAATAAACATTCAGGTGAGAAAGCTAGGGCAGTGAATATTTTTACTCTTAATGAAGACTGGGTAAAAGGAATTGGTGAAAATATAGTTGAATGTCGTTGAGATGAATTGTTGTTGTAGGTGATAGTTAATTTCACAGGGCAATATGAGAGAACAAGACCGGAACCAAGAACGAGCAGCTATGGAAATGTTCTGCAATAAACGATAAAAAACTCTTCGCTCTCTGAAAACGAAGAATACCAGTGAAGCTTTCTTATGTTTCTAAAACAACATAACTGATATGCACTCCATACCGGACTACCAGAGTGGAAAATAAGATCTTAGGAACAACTAAAATGATTTGAAAAATGAACTGCAATTTTGCATTACATAACAAGATACTTTTGAATTGTCTCATAAATATTTCTTGCAAATATATTTTATTGTCTACAGCAAAAGCTTATTTCATTTGACCATTCTAGCACTAACCTGAGAAAACAGCCGACATTCCGCGACGTCACCACTGGTTTCCACGCCAAATGACGTCTGAAAAACGAGCGCAGAAATTCCATCGATATTGATGGCGCGGCACTACCCAGATCTGGATTGAGCGTCGGATTGGCGGGAAATTTTCTCTAACCAATCATCAGTACTACCCAGATCTGGGTATGAAATTTCTGCGCGCGTTTATCGGGCCATGTCCACACGAACCTAGACATTTTTTAAACTGCATATTTTTTATCCAGATTCGTGTGAACGGGGCCTTAAACCGCTCTCCAGGGTTTCAAAACAATGCGGTTGCGGCGTCCGGGTTCACTGGTTTCGTGTAGACGGAAGGCCGATTCGTGCAAAAAAGTGTGCGGTTTCAAAAATGTCTTGGCGGATTCGTGTGGAAGTAGCTTCAGGTATCATTTCGTGATCACACCAATGGTGGCGTTGCAAAATGTCGGCTATTTTCTTAGGCTATTCTAGTACTTGCAGCATGAAAATCCATATTTATTAGATAAATAAAGTTCTCCATTTATTTCTCGGCTCTTTGTTCTTGAAGGGAGTTGTGACCCCTGAGGTGTCGGTTCAAAGCTACACGGGAAATACAGCAACCAGTCCGCAGCCTGGGACCACACTCAAGAAAAACAGGTTAGTGGATCAAAATAGCTGTAAATATTTTTTCAGGCGCAAGGATTAGAACAGTCGGTAAGTGCACTGCCTTCTGTGCGAGAGATCTCGAGTTCAATTCCCAGGTGTGACCTAGAACCCTTGTTTCGACTTCTTTTGTTTCCGTGTAGCAAGTTAGGTAGACAAATACCAGATAGTCCACCACAACAACAATGAGGACCTGAGCCCACAGGCTATTAGCCGACTACATTGCAACCTCTCTATTAACGAAGTCCTCGCTATAAAGAACAATTTTCTTTACCCCAGTAATAGCAAAATGTATAAAAAAAACTTACCCTGAGTGCCAGAGGCTTTTCATGCGCGGTTTTTGTCTAGAGACGAGTCGGCCTGCGGCCGACGAAGCTCCTCGTCGCACGCGAGAAAAAACGTTTGGTACCTAGGGTAAACTAAAGAACTTCGATATAGCGAACACATTTTGCCAGTTCCCTGGCCCTTCGTGAAATCGAGGTTCTACTGTAAATGGTTTATGTGTAAAACCTTTCTACTCTAACTTATTTCCTTCTCAAAACAACATCATTTCCCCCACAAAAAACCAACCAGAATGCCCCCATACTATGTATGTTAATTCAAAGTTGTCTCTCCGTTTTGTTTTTAATACAGAATTCCATCCCACGGTAAAGTAACCAAAAGGAAACATGCGCACAAGAAGTCAAGTCATCATTCCACCATCCGGACCCACAGGGTTTATAAGTCATGATCCAGCAGCTAACGGACAGTTAGTAACCGATGCAGTGAACCACTGAAAGTACGCAAAAAATCGTATTGAACTGATGAGACAGCCTCTGAGAAGCTTTAAAAACGAAAAAAAGGACCGCTAGATAATTTATTAAAGGTTATTATTACGTAAGTAAGTAAGTAAGTAAGTAAGTAAGTAAGTAAGTAAGGGAGTTTCTAGTTAATGAGCGACAGGGTGAAAAAGTAAATGTTATACAGTAATAATCACACCAAAAAACCCAATCTCCATTTTGCAAAGCGAGATTTGGTACAATACCCCGCGAAGGAAATTGTGTCTTATGAGTACCTTCACATGAAAGAAGAGTCACCAGGGCTCAATTCAAAGGGAGACATTGGTCTCCAATTTTCAGATTTTAAAACTCCATAGAAGAATGGAAGAGCAGAAAATGCGATCATTAGGTGACTTGTGCACCACCACTCTAGCGAATTATGATCGTGCCTCTAGAAAAAGCCTGCAATTCTCACTAGAAAATGAAACCAAACAACAACGTGATCAATAAACTGAATATTAATATCATGAAAAGATAAATATGAAGATCTTCAGTGTGTCAATGACAAATATCTTATCAAATTGCAAGCCAAAGAGAAAACTTCGTCCCTGGTCGAAGGGTCCCTAGCCTTCCTGAGCTACCATGTGCGAGTCACCTTTTCCCACATTTCCTTGCAAAACTTGGCAAATCGGTAACATGAAAAACAAAAGGTTGGCTCGGATAGAAGCGGGTCTCCTTTTTTCGATAGCAGGATCATCTTCCTAGCCGGGCCAACTTTTCTCCATATAAACCAGGTATAAACACTTTCCCTCGCCCAGCCGGGTATACCCGGTCATAATACCCGGTCATGGCGAGACCATCAGAGCATGCGCGCACGCTCTTGGATAGGGCAAAGGGATCTGTTGGGTGTACTTATGGGTGCGTTCGATTGATCGTATTTCGGAATAAGAACACAAAAAAGGTTTGTTACGATAATTCTCTTGTACCGTGATCTTTGGACTTCGTAAACGATACTTACATCAGAAAATTTTATTACAAGCAGATTGCTAAATATTGCAGTGCAATGAATGCCAAAACAACTGATTTCTAGAGCTTATATTCCATTTATTCCTATTTCGGAATACAGTCAATCGAACACGCGCTAAGTTAACTCGGCTGGGTGAGGTAACCTTAGTTTTTCAAAAATACTAAATGTAACGTCAGTCAGACGGGTCCTTATTGTATGTAACCTGCCTCGCCATTGTCATATGAACCTGTTTAGTTGTATTGAATTCTCCCACCTGTTCGCCAGATTTTTCTCTAATTTCGCTAAAAATTCGATATTCTGCTTTTGGCCGGATCATTTCAATGTCAATTCCTTAATTTATTCTGAGTAGTTTCATTAAGAGCAACACCAAAAAAAAGGATGTTAGTTACTTTTTGCGGTGAATAACCCCTTTTACAGTTACAAGTGAAAACGAGGCTGGAGTACGCCTTGTTTTGATACAACCCTTCCTGCATCATTATGTAAAACCTTTTTGTTCTTATGCTTACTAGTATTTTTTCCTCTTCTTTTTGAACACCGCTTGGTTCTCCTGCTATTCGGGTATTCAAGTGAAGTTTAAATAATGCTCCCGTGAGGGAGTGGGGGGGGGGGTGGTACTCCCATATATGGGATAGTTAGGTATGTGCTTCCCGATAGGCTATTACTTTTGAGGGTCTACATACTTAAATAGGGTATCATTTTTACCTTTGTTGGTATTGTGTTCCTTGAGTGATCCTTAGATAAATATGAAACGGCAAACTGATCCTTACTGCAAGGCGATGAAGAAGTAAACAAAAGAATAAAACCATCAATATGTATTTACAACTGGGAGATCCGGCACCACCCATTGGTTTGTCGCGCGCCTGTGGACTTGCTGATATTTTATATATTTTGATCCTTAGATAGGATACTAGCCTGAGAAAACAGCCTACATTTGGCGACGCTACCACTGGTTTTCCCGCCAGATGACGTCTGAGAAACGAGCGCAGAAATTCCATACTGATGACGCGTCACTACCCAGATCTGGGTAGTACTTCTGATTGGTCGTGCCGCGTGGGAAATTTGATTTAACCAATTAGAAGCGCTACCAATACCTAGATCTGGGTAGTGACCCGTCATCAGGGTGGAATTTCTGCGCTTTTTTCTCAGACGTCATTTGGTGGGGAAACTAGTGGCAGCTTCGGCTCTTTTCTCAGGTCTAATAGGATACATCAATTGTATCAGTTGACATTCAGGTGCATAAATGCCCAGCCACACGAAAACACGGCATCTCTTAAAACTTACTTTCCTTACAGTATGAGGAAAGCGATTTAATGAAGGTTTGTGTGTTACCATGAAATTCCTCCTTTGTGTTTTTCCCTTGAATGGTTCATTCCACCGCAAACAATTGCGTTTATTCGCCAGTGAATCAGACATGAACTAGAGGTCTCCAGACCTTCTCACAAATACTCAAATGGGTGATGCGCATTACAGTAGCAACGACAGCAGCAGCAAAACGTATTTTATGTCCACAATAAACTTTCAAAGAAAATATAAGGCAAATTTCAGTTTGTACAGATAGAATTATACTGCTTCAAGTTCACACAACTTCTTAGATATCTACTCGGATGAATTTGTAATGCATTACAAAATCTCGACTGAAAAATACCTGCGTTCTAAGCCTTTTGTCCAACCGACAGCACATCAGTGAGCTAATGAACTTTCGTCAGGGGCACGCAACGACTGCCTTTTGTAGAATATCGGCTTCAAAGAAGCAAATATTGCCTAGAATTTTCTATAGCTTGAGGACGGTTAAAAATATCTCAATGACCGTTCCATTCATGAACAATTTTCGAAGCTCATCTAGTAAATTCCCTTCTATTTTCCGAAGATGATGTTTGATGATACTTACTTCCTATTGGTTTAGCTATTATTCGCAATAAAAGGAAACCTTAAATTTTCGGATCCGCAGGGCAGATGTGATGGAGAGAGCGGGAATCAGAAAACCATTTCCCACCTTCGTTAAGCTTAAATTGCTTCTAAAATTTTCGGGAAAATAATACTAACCCCCCCCCCCTTGTAAATTTAAAGAGGCTCATGTTGCCCCAGGATGAACGAACAAGGTCGAACAAATACATAGTTTTATAAGGTATTTCTAGAGATCCAAAATTTCGGGATAGAAAAATACAAAATTTCGAGATAAAAAAGTTTTAAGAGTATTTAGGGGGAAACCGCGTAGTTTGATACCCGTGAATTAGGTACAGTTCAGTGGTAATGAGCTGGCAGTTCAGAAATCTTGATAGTTTATATTGTACTGAAGCGCATTTATATTGAGCCCTAAGTGCAGTTAAAGACATTTCTTCCTGGAACCAACAACTAGTAAATACTCTTGCTCTTTGGCCGTTTCAGTTTGATAAAAAATACGTGTAACACGCAAACTGCAGAAACTGTAATGAAAGAAATATGGAAAAAAAACCCATAGCGGGAAAAAAAATAGAACTTTTAACTTGACTTTTCGTATCCTCCAACATACATCTTCAGAGTTAGCCGTTTGAATTTTATTGTTACTTCCATGTACGGTTACTTCTGAAGATGTATGTTAGAGCATACGAAACGTCAAGTTAAAAGTTATATTTTTTTCCGTTATGCGTTTTACTAACGTTATCTCCGCAGTTTGCATGTTATTTCTTACTAACAACAAATAAGTCCAAGGAAACTGTGCAAAGGATGTGTTAACTACTTTCTTAACTGAAGAGGGTATTTGGAAGGCGGAGCTTGGAAGAAAATGCGATCATTAGGTGACTTGTCCACCACCTGTCCAGCGAATTACGATCGTGCCCCCAGAAAAAGCCTGCACTTCAGACTAGCTAATGAAACCAAACAAAAACGTGATCAATAAAATGAATATTAATATCATGATAAGATAAATATGAAGAGTTTGATAGGTAGATCTTGACTGGGTCAACAATAAATATATTATCAAATTGCAAGCCATAGAGAAAACTTCGTCCTGGTAGAAGGGTCCCTAGCCTTCCTGAGCTACCATGTGCGAGTCACCTTTCCCCACCTTGCAAAACTTGGCAAATCGGTAACATGAGAAACAAAAGGTTGGCTCCGATAGAAGCGGGTCTCCCTTTTTGAAAGGAGGATCATCCTCCTAGCCGAGCCAAAGTTTCTCCATATAAAAAAGTTATAAACACTTTCCCTCGCCCAGCCGGGTATACCCGGCAGAGAGCTGTTGTATCGGGCAAAGGGGTTTGTTGGGTGTACTTATGGGTGTGTTAGATTGATCGTATTTAGGGTATAAGAACACGAAAAAGTTTTGTTACCATAATTCTCTTGTACCGTAATCTTTGGACTTCGTAAACGATACTTACATCAGAAAATTTTATTTCAAGCAGATTGCTAAATATTGCAGTGCAATGAATGCCAAAACAACTGACTTCTAGAGTTTATATTCCATTTATTCCTATTTAGGAATACAGTCAATCGAACACGCGCTAAGTTAACTCGGCTGGGTGCGGTGACCTCAGTCAGTTTTTCAAAAATACTAAATGTATTTTCAAAAATAAAGATAACGTAAGTCAGACGGGTCCTTATTGTATGTAACCTGCCTTGCCAATGTCATATGAACCTGTTTAGCTGTATTCAGTTCTCCCAGCTGTTCGCCAGACTTTTCTTTAATTTCCCTAAAAATTCGATATTCTGCTTTTGGCCGGATCATTTCAATGTCAATTCCTTAATTTATTCTGAGTAGTTTCAGTTAAGAGTGATGCCAAAAAAAGGGATGTTAGCTGCTTTTTGCGGTGAATAACCCCTTTTACAGTTACAAATGAAAACGAAGCTGGAGTACTCCTTGTTTTGATACAACCCGAGTTCCTGCATCATTATGTAAACCTTTTCGTTCTTATGCTTACTAGTATTATTTTTCTCTAACTTTTGTACACCGCATGGTTTTTCTGCTATTCGGGTATTCAAGTTACGTTTAAATAATACTCCCTTACGGCGGGAGGGGAGGGGGGGAGGGGAGTGGTACTCCCATATATGGGATAGTTAGGTATGTGCTTCCCGATAGGCTATTGCTTTTGAGGGTCTACGTACTTAAATAAGGTATCATTTTTACCTTTGTTGGTATTGTGTTCCTTGAGTGATCCTTAGATAAACATGAAACGGCAAACTGATCCTTACTGCAAGGCGATGAGGAAGTAAACAAAAGAATTAAACAAAAAATATATATTTACAACTGGGAGATCCGGCACCACCCACTGGTTTTGTCTCTGTGGACTTGCTGATATTTTATATATTTTGATTCTTAGGGGGTGTTTACATGAGAAAACTCGCAACGGCGTGAGTTTCATACCTGGATAACTTTTTTAATTTCGTATCGCGTTTACATTATGACTGGGTCATTTCATATCTCGTTATTTAAAGGTTCACTTCATGTTGATAAAATACACGTAAGATTCAAAATCGTAAACATTACCGGCAGACCGATTTCACACCGAAACGTTTGGTCGTTTCGGGCTTTACATGATACCGTTGCGAGATTTCGTATCGGAGTGAAATTCTCGCTCCGGTACGAGAACCGGGGTGACTCGCGGCGGCATAACATTTTGTGGTGGTATCATGTAAACAAATATAGAGCCATGAGAGGGAACCGGAGTGAACTCGCTCAGGAGCGAAAGTCGCCCCGGTGTCATGTAAACACCCCCTTTGATAGGATACTAGCCTGAGAAAACAGCCGACATTTGGCGACGTTACCACTGGTTTCCCCGCCAAATGACGTCTGAGAAACGAACGCAGAAATTCCATACTGATGACGCGTCACTACCTAGATCTGGATAGTGCTTCTGATTGGTCGTGCCGCGTGGGAAATGTGATTTAACCAATTAGAAGCACTACCAATACCTAGATCTGGATGGTGACCCGTCATCAGGATGGAATTTCTGCCCTTTTTTCTCAAACGTTATTTGGCGGGGAAACTAGTGGTAGCGTCGGCTCTTTTCTCAGGACTAACAGGATACCTCAATTGTATCAGTTGACATTCAAGTACATAAATGCCCAGCCACACGAAAACACAGCATCTCTTAAAACTTACTTTTCCTTGCAGTATGAGCAAAGCGATTTAATGAAGGTTTGTGTGTTACCTGACCAAAACCGAACCAGAACTAAGAAAGAAAAGGCAAAACCATATTTGCTAAAAAGTTTCTTGTATTAACTTATTTGACTCGTTCAACCGCCCAAACTTTGCAGGCTGACCAAGCAGACGGAAATCAGTGTCATGAGTAGCTTATGAGAGCCAGGATTTGGCAGGAATTAACGCACCTTGGCCCGTAGACTGGACTATTTCGATGGTTCATTCTACCGCTGCAAACAATTGCGTTTATTCGCCAGTGAATCCGACATGAACTAGAGGTCTCCAAACCTTCTCACAAATACTGACACGGGTGATGCGCATTACAGTAGCAACGACAGCAGCAGCAAAACGTATTTTATGTCCACAATAAACTTTCAAAGAAAATATAAGGCAAATTTCAGTTTGTACAGATAGAATTATACTGCTTCAAGTTCACACAATTTCTTAGATATCTACTCGGATGAATTTTTAATACATGACAAAATCTCGACTGAAAAATACCTGCGTTCTAAACCTTTTGTCCAACCGACAGCACATCAGTGAGCTAATGAACTTTCGTCAGGGGCACGCAACGACTGCTTTCTGTAGAATATGGGCTTCAAAGACGCAAATATTGCCTAGAATTTTCTATAGCTTGAGGACGGTTTAAAACATCTCAATGAGCGTTCCATTCATGAACAATTTTCGAAGCTCATCTAGTAAATTCCCTCCTATTTTCCGAAGATGATGTTTGATGATACTTCCTTCCTATTGGTTTAGCTATTATTCGCAAGAAAAGGAAACCTTAAATTTTCGGATCCGCAGGGCAGATGTGATGAAGAGAGCGGGAATCAGGAAACCATTTCCCACCTTCGTTAAGCTTAAATTGCTTCTAAAATTTTCGGGAAAATAATACTAACCCCCCCCCCCCCTGTAAATTTAAAGAGGCTCATGTTGCCCCAGGATGAACGAACAAGGTCGAACAAATACATAGTTTTATAAGGTATTTCTAGAGATCCAAAATTTCGGGATAGAAAAATACAAAATTTCGAGATAAAAAAGTTTTAAGAGTATTTAGGGGGAAACCGCGTAGTTTGATACCCGTGAATTAGGTACAGTTCAGTGGTAATGAGCTGGCAGTTCAGAAATCTTGATAGTTTATATTGTACTGAAGCGCATTTATATTGAGCCCTAAGTGCAGTTAAAGACATTTCTTCCTGGAACCAACAACTAGTAAATACTCTTGCTCTTTGGCCGTTTCAGTTTGATAAAAAATACGTGTAACACGCAAACTGCAGAAACTGTAATGAAAGAAATATGGAAAAAAAACCCATAGCGGGAAAAAAAATAGAACTTTTAACTTGACTTTTCGTATCCTCCAACATACATCTTCAGAGTTAGCCGTTTGAATTTTATTGTTACTTCCATGTACGGTTACTTCTGAAGATGTATGTTAGAGCATACGAAACGTCAAGTTAAAAGTTATATTTTTTTCCGTTATGCGTTTTACTAACGTTATCTCCGCAGTTTGCATGTTATTTCTTACTAACAACAAATAAGTCCAAGGAAACTGTGCAAAGGATGTGTTAACTACTTTCTTAACTGAAGAGGGTATTTGGAAGGCGGAGCTTGGAAACAATTGTTCTCTCCTCCTCTTTGACGGGGATGAGGAAATTCTGACTCTTTGTAGAGTCACATCATATTGTTGGATAACGGAACCTGATGTCGGATGCAGCCCTTACAAACAAGGGATTCAAAAGAATGACTGAATGAAGGCGTTAACTATTGAACTGCATCAATTCCGTAAGGTTAACGGCACCTGTGTAGGAAGGAACCAGATAGATGACGAGATAAACATGCATGAAAAATGATACCATTATTTTACTTCATGACGGGCACCAGTTGAAAGCATTTTTATATATTTGTCGGTGTTAATTTTTCAGTATCTTTTGATTCCTTAGTGAAGGCATGTTGGCTCACGTGTGGTAAAGTAAAACTCACTTAGCAGGTAATAGTAGGGTTAAAGGAACTATGTCGGTTACGCTATTTGCTATCTTTCTAAAAAGATAAAACTTTTTTGCGTTAAGTGAAATCCAAAAATTTTGGTACAGCTTTGTTATTTAAGACTAAAGCTTGGTGTTGAAGGTGTTTCCTGCTGTCTGTTGCCACCGATGGCTAGGATGGACATTTATTAAAACTTGAAAAAGTCGGGCTAACCTTTTCAAAATTTACTTATATCCTTCACCAAAACGCTATTAATATTGTTAGCGCTCCCTGTTGAAATTTGTTGTATATCCTCTTTATAACTGTACAGGAACATTTTGGTATATGAATAAAGGCAAGAAAAATGACTTCAGCGCAGAATTGACAGTAAACAGCAACATCCTCAAAAGGTAGCCCCATTAAAGTAGATGCATATGCGAGAACTCAGTCGCAATTGTTATCAATCATCACTTCTTGTTTCAGCTGGAAGATATGTTTGAAAGTGTACGAAGAGCCTGCGATACTGGCACCGCTGAGAGTTGGCTGTCGATGAAAGCTTCGAAGATCCCGACAAAGGTTAGTGCTGATAGAAAACCTTTGAAAAATGATTCTGTCGTTTTACAGCCTTAAAAAATACGGGAAATGTTTCCTTTTGGCGGTCACTTGCAAGCGTATA
>CALNXI010003923.1:0-17500 GCA_942486025.1 Porites evermanni
CTTAAAGGATTAACCAAAAAAAAAAAAAACGATGTCATCTCTCGCTTATTCAATCTCTGTCCGTTAAAATGATGGGATATTAGTCCATTAAGCAAATCCAAAGTCCATTAATGGAAAGTGACATCACCGTGTTTTCTAGCAAATCTTACCAATGTCACGCGAAGTGTTCAATCGACATTGCAATTCTATGACCCGTAGTCTTACACTTCAGAAAGTTATGACGTTGTTGAGTTGTTTGGACGGATTCTCTGAAGAAGTTATATGGCGCACTGGCGCCTTTTGTAAATCGAACGTAAAAAGGACGTAAAAAAGGTTCATGTTGGGGCTGAAAGTTTTTAAGCGGGGCGCAACATTCAGTGATACATCATGGAAGCCGAGGACACAAGTAAGTAGACAGGGTCGTTTAGATTGTTTACGAGGGCAGATCATGATACTCGGGATGTTCGTCGTATTTCGTTTTATTTTATTTATAAATTTAATTGTTTGTTTGGTCACTCACACATTAAACGCAACAAAAGTTGAATAATGGTTAGGCTTAATGGTTAGGCTTCCTTCTTTACAATTATTGTACATTAATGTGAAGGAAGCCTAACGAGGCTGGGAGTTTACATTTATAGGCTTCCTTAAGCTAGATTGCTAATTACATGCTTCATTACCACAGCGTGTACAGTACAGAAACCATTAGATAAAACTTAAGCGAAATAACGACAATCAATCAGATTTTTTAAAATCAAATCTACAGCTGGTGAGTGTTCTTCAACGGCACCATGATCAGTCAAAGTCTCATTCTATCGATTTGCAGGAATAGCCGTTGATTTTCATTAGTGTTAGCGGAATTTTCTCAGCGGAACTGATTTTATGAAAGCGTCAACCGTCTAGTATTTCCTATTCCAATTCATGTGATCGGCTAAGATCATATGAGTAAAGTTAGTATTGCCAACAGTGTTGTGTTACAAGGCCAATTGCTTCGTGTCTCCACGACAACGGACGGATCACGCGAATAAGTGGGGCCCATAGAAAAATGACTTGTAGTTCGAGTTCTGAGTGATTCTAAAACAATTTCAATGCGAAGGGATTCTATTTGGCTAATAAATCTTTTTTTTTATCCATGCAACTCATCCTGTCTCTCATGATCACTTCATTCGAGCAATATTTTATTCTAGTGTACATGGGAAATCCCAAAAATTCTGGTTGGTTCGTACCATTTCGTTTGGGGAGCTTCAAAAAACAAAGGCTATGATTTGAAGGGATGCAGTTCTTCTACTCTTTAATCTGTTCATCTGATTTGGATATACGTTGTAGCAGGTCCTTCTCCCACCACCTCAAATTTTATAGTTTCAATTATGCAAAATTATTTTTCCAAAAGTAAGACATTTTGATTTCAAACTAAATCCACTTTTCTGAGTGTACTCTACCCTGACATTGCTAGAACATCATAAACAAGATAGCATCACATGAGGATTCTGTCAGTGCAGCAGTTGATGTGGCCAGGGAAGTTCACAGGAGAGATCTTGTGACCGAAGAAACTGGTGAAACGAAAGGTACGCAGATCTAAGTGAGATTAATAAGATACTAGAAGCGGAAGATTACAACGTGAAATCTTTTTGTTTTTAAACACGATCCATTGCTTCTGCGTTTTTGTCCTTCTTTGTTTATTTGAAACATTGAATTCGATTGAATGAACGGTGATATCTGTTCACCTAACAGAACGTATGCCCACACTTTTCTGTTTGGGTAAACTATCACCTGACGGCAGTCTTATGGTAAATGTGTGGGATTTGTGCTAATACTCGGAAAGTGATAATTAAAATGAACATGATATCACTCACCTTCCAAGCAAAGCAGAGAGCAAAATTGAAAAACTTATTCTTTTTTACATCTCCCTACAGCTGTACCTTTCGACCGGCTTTTTTCACCCCGCCACATGTACGTGGAGGTAGGGGACCGCATATAGGTGAGATAACATGTGGCGGGTCACCCCAGCCATCATTTAAACGTGATCAAATTAAAATGAGAGATTATATGGACAGGCAGGTTACTCCACCTAAGCGGGTTACCTCCGCTACATGGGGTTGCCCACCTCCTTGTGAACAGGCCCTAAGATATGTTAACGGCGAACTCAAACCTTTAGCCAAGGGGGAGAGAGGTTTTCACTCATGAATAATTATTTTTGAATCCAATGGGGGGTCTCTTTAGGGTCTCTTTCACCTCGATCCACCACTGCCCTTGACGGAATTTTTTTTTCAGGTTTTGGAGCAAAACATGAAGCAGGAGAACAACAATTTTATCTTGGTAAAGGAAACCTTTGAAGAAAGTGAAAGTATGAATGTGATGACCGTGGAAAGTCGTGTAAGGCTGCGTAGAAAGGTCGATGACTTAAATGATCGTTGGCAAGAAATGTGGCGTTCCCATGAAGTCAATAAGCAGCGGTAGGTTTTGCATTCTTAATGTATTTAAAGCTATTTACACTTAGTAACAAGCGGTACAAAGCACAGTGTGACCTCGTCAATAAGGCTACCTTTGGGCCATGAAAATCTGTTAAGTCTGACAGTTTGTCTTTGGACCGAATGAATGCAGTTGGCTTAAATGTAGGTTTCACCCTTATAGTTGTTATAAATATTCCCGTCCGCGGAGCCCGCATTTTGTTCCTCAAGCGAAACTAGCAACAGACTCTATGGATAAATCCAACACAAAAATCAAAAATTAAACCTTTTCCTTTTTGACTGCGCCTTCGTTGAGTAATATTTATTAATAACAGATACAAAGAGAAGTCCTCTAGGCAAATTTTCTTTTGTCTTATTTTGCAAAACAAAAGTAAGTGTGTGATAGATGTATAGACTGTATGAAATAAATCATTTAAGAACTGCGGAAATGAAATCAAATGAAGAATGATCCTCGCAGTTCTTATATGATTTATATACATCTATCAGATTCATCTCTTTCACGGAAACATATGAACACATAATTAACCAACTCCCAACTTCAGTGGCTTCATGGCTTAGTTGGTATCGCAAGGTCAAGGGTTCAAATCCCGCTGAAGTCCTGAATTTTTTTTTAGGGTTAGTTACAGGATTGCATAAATTGTGTTCACAACTGCAACGATCACTCTTCATTTGACAATTGAGTTTTACTTTTTTTTCAAAAGACTTAAAAAAATCTTTTTAGAATCAAAGACTTTCGGCACTAACCCTGAGGCGGAGGCGGAGTCAACTTAGGTTTCTGGGGAACTGCCTACCTACCCCTCCCCTTAGCCAACATTAACAATCACTTCTCAGTTAGGGTAAAATGTTTGCTCATGGGAGGAGTGGTTGGGCGGTTTCTAAGAAACCTAATGTTTCTTTTAATCCTTCACAAAGCTTGGTGCAAGCGATTTTGATTATGGGTGGTGAGTGGATGGGACGGGTCCGCAACAGCCTTGATGAACTGGAGGAGAGCATGAATGCGGTTGAAATCAAAGAAGATGACCTGAACGCGCTACGCGAAGAAGAAAAAAGGCACAAGGTAAATAGAATTTAAAGAGGTTGTGTTAAGGGGGTTTAATAAGGCCGTGAGTTAAGTAGCGTAAGTTATCAAGATGAGTTATTTACAGTTGAGTTACCAAATCTTGAAATTTCAATATTTGACGATCGAATGTCAAATCCTGAAATTTCAAGATTCTGCGTGTCAAATTTTGAAATTTTAATGTTCTGCATGCCAAATATTGAGATTTCAAAATATGGTAACTTGACAGAAAATTAACTCACCGTGATAACGCATGATAAATAACTCACCATATTGGCGGACCCGTGTCAAGGCTGTCTAGATCATTTTATATCGCCAGTTCGCACTTAAGAATTTACCCGAGAGCTTTGGCAAACAAAATATGTCTTCCAAGCTCAATATAAATCGTTACAAATAACAAAAATGAACTTTGAAAAACTGTCAGGCTAACAAGTTTTCAAACCATACTTGCAATCCATTTTATACATTTTAATCTTCTTCAGGTTTATTCATGCGTGCTTCCTTTTGTATTTGCTGACATTTATTCTCTCTTTTTTTTGAGCGGCTACCTTAATGTTTCACTCGAATTGTGTTGTAATCATGTCTGTGGCACTCTTGACTGAAAGTTCAGTTGAAAGCTCTCTTTCGGCCATGCATATGGACGAACATGCATAAAATAAGCATCAACAAACTACAAACAACGCAACGACCATAATATAAAGAATATGAATAATGCAACTCTTGTGACAAGAGGGAAAAAGAGAGATAAAAAAACAAAAAACAAAAACAAAAACAAAACAGACGTTTGTCCCATAAGACGCGTCTATTCATGAATAACCTTGTTAAACAGGCAATTAATTTGAAACGACAAAAAAAAAAAAGAAAAAACGGACAAAAAAACGGACAAAAAAAAAAACAAACAAACAAAAACCAAAATGTATTGTGCAAGGTCCCACTATGTTCCTTGTGTTAGCTGTAGTCCGGAAATCACGGTGTCGTGATCAAGTTTTCTTTGAGGTTTTTAGGTTTTGTAAGGACCAGTAATAAATATAAGAGGATTTTAAAGAAAAACATTTTGTGCAGCCTGTGCAGCTCGGCAAGATTTCACCCTTTAGGTCCCAAGACGGATAACTAACATCAATTTTCTAAAAACAACATCAGCAGATCATCAAGAGTAAAGGTTANAAGACGCGTCTATTCATGAATAACCTTGTTAAACAGGCAATTAATTTGAAACGACAAAAAAAAAAAAGAAAAAACGGACAAAAAAACGGACAAAAAAACAAACAAACAAACAAAAACCAAAATGTATTGTGCAAGGTCCCACTATGTTCCTTGTGTTAGCTGTAGTCCGGAAATCACGGTGTCGTGATCAAGTTTTCTTTGAGGTTTTTAGGTTTTGTAAGGACCAGTAATAAATATAAGAGGATTTTAAAGAAAAACATTTTGTGCAGCCTGTGCAGCTCGGCAAGATTTCACCCTTTAGGTCCCAAGACGGATAACTAACATCAATTTTCTAAAAACAACATCAGCAGATCATCAAGAGTAAAGGTTATGAGAATTTTAAGAACGCCTTGATCTTAAACCAAATTCTAAACTATTCTTAATAGAAATGTATGGAGATCAGTCTTGAGAATTTGTATATGGATACTGGGGCTCAAAGGATTAACAAAAAAAAACAAAAAAAACGATGTCATCTCTCGTTTATTCAATCTCTGTCCGTTGAAATTGATGGGATATTAGTCCATCAAGCAAATCCAAAGTCCATTAATGGAAAGTGACATCACCGTGTTTTCTAGCCAGTCTTACCAATGTCACGCGAAGTGTTCAATCGACATTGCAATTCTATGACCCGTAGTCTTAAACTTCAGAAAGTTATGACGTTGTTGAGTTGTTTGGACGGATTCTCCGAAGAAGTTATATGGCGCACTGGCGTCTTTTGTAAATCGAACGTAAAAAGGACGTAAAAAAAGGTTCATGTTGGGGCTGAAAGTTTTTAAGCGGGGCGCAACATTCAGTGATACATCATGGAAGCCGAGGACACAAGTAAGTAGACAGGGTCGTTTAGATTGTTTACGAGGGCAGATCAAGATACTTGGGATGTTCGTCGTATTTCGTTTTATTTTATTTATAAATTTAATTGTTTTTTTGGTCACTCACACATTAAACGCAACAAAAGTTGAATAATGGTTAGGCTTAATGGTTAGGCTTCCTTGTTTACAATTACTGTACATAAAGGTGAAGGAAGCCTAACGAGGCTGGGTGTTTATATTTATAGGCTTCCTTAAGCTAGATTGCTAATTACATGCTTCATTACTACAGCGTGTACAGAAACCATTAGATAAAACTTAAGCGAAATAACGACTATCAATCAGATTTTTTAAAATCAAATATAACTAAATATACAGCTGGTGAGTGTTCTTCAAAAGCACTATGATCAGTCGAAGTCTCATTCTATCGATTTGTAGGAATAGCCGTTGATTTTTATTAGTGTTAGCGGAATTTTCTCAGCGGAGCTGATTTTATGCAAGCGTCAACCGTCTAGAATTTTCTATTCGAATTCATGTGATCGGTTAAGATCATATGAGTAAAGTTAGTATTGCCAACAATGTTGTGTTACAAGGCCAATTGCTTCGTGTCTCCACGACAACGGACGGATCACGCGAATAAGTGGGGCCCATAGAAAAAGGACTTGTAGTTCGAGTTCTGAGTGATTCTAAAACAATTTCAAGGCGAAGGGATTCCATTTGGCTTAAATCTTTTTTTTTTTTTTGCATGTAACTCATCCTTTCTCTCATGATTACTTCATTCGAGCAATATTTTTCATTCTAGTGTACATGGGAAATCCGAAAATTCTGGTTGGTTCGCACCATTTCGTTTGGGAAGCTTCAAAAAACAATGGCTGTGATTTGAGGGGATGCAGTTCTTCTACGCTGTAATCTGTTCATTTGATTTGGATATACGTTTTAGCAGGTCTTTCTCCCACCACCTCAAATTTTATAGTTTTATGCACAATTATTTTTCCAAAAGTAACATATTTTGATTTCAACCTAAATCCACTTTTCTGAGTCTACTCTACCCTGACATTGCTAGAACATCATAAACAAGATAGCATCACATGAGGATTCTGTCAGTGCAGCAGTTGATGTGGCCAGGGAAGTTCACAGGAGAGATCTTGTGACCGAAGAAACTGGTGAAACGATTCAACGAGAAACAAAGGCGCTAGAGGATAGGCTAGAGGGATTGATAGGAGATGCAGAAAAGAGGAAACAAAGGTATCTTCCCCCAAAACAATTTGAAATGCAATTATAGTGATCAGTTGTTCAAACCTGGGCTATATTTACTTCCTTTTGAAAAAACTGTTTTAACTATTCAAAAGGCCCTTAGAGCCTTGTCCAAGTTCCGACAAGGAGTTAATAGCTTAATTACCATATCATTCTTAAGTCAGTGCCACCAATGGCATTGCTACTCCACTCCATATATAAACCAACAATCCTTTGATTTGCTATAGTGAAATGCTGGACCTTGAAACATCACCTTTTCGATCTTTTCGATCATAATGCAGGTTGTACATTTTTACTCTTGGAAAAACATGATCCTAAAAATACAAGAAAAAAGTTAAATCTCCAGCTCTTTAAAAATTGTTGAAATTTGGCCTTACCCTTCCGTAACAGAAGTGGTTAGATTTAAAGATGGTCCATAAAAGTGGACAATAAAATTAACAAGTTTATATGCCCGTGGCATGAAAGAATTTCACCCTACCCGCTGTTTGGGCCAGNTACTCTACCCTGACATTGCTAGAACATCATAAACAAGATAGCATCACATGAGGATTCTGTCAGTGCAGCAGTTGATGTGGCCAGGGAAGTTCACAGGAGAGATCTTGTGACCGAAGAAACTGGTGAAACGATTCAACGAGAAACAAAGGCGCTAGAGGATAGGCTAGAGGGATTGATAGGAGATGCAGAAAAGAGGAAACAAAGGTATCTTCCCCCAAAACAATTTGAAATGCAATTATAGTGATCAGTTGTTCAAACCTGGGCTATATTTACTTCCTTTTGAAAAAACTGTTTTAACTATTCAAAAGGCCCTTAGAGCCTTGTCCAAGTTCCGACAAGGAGTTAATAGCTTAATTACCATATCATTCTTAAGTCAGTGCCACCAATGGCATTGCTACTCCACTCCATATATAAACCAACAATCCTTTGATTTGCTATAGTGAAATGCTGGACCTTGAAACATCACCTTTTCGATCTTTTCGATCATAATGCAGGTTGTACATTTTTACTCTTGGAAAAACATGATCCTAAAAATACAAGAAAAAAGTTAAATCTCCAGCTCTTTAAAAATTGTTGAAATTTGGCCTTACCCTTCCGTAACAGAAGTGGTTAGATTTAAAGATGGTCCATAAAAGTGGACAATAAAATTAACAAGTTTATATGCCCGTGGCATGAAAGAATTTCACCCTACCCGCTGTTTGGGCCAGGCTAGGCCATCACGTTTCAATATTTCCCATTAAGTCCTTCAGGAATATTTTAAAGTATTGTTATTTCGGTTTTAATTTCAATCTTCTGTTAGGATTGCTGAAGCATTGCGAAACGCTGAGCAAACTACTACGGTTAATGAGACGATGGTGGCTTCTAGTGTGATTGCTGTTCATTCAAGTCCTGACGAACCTCATGACGATTCACAAAGTGATGAAGGATTTGTGGAACCAAAACATCATTTCTTCAAAAAGAAACCAACTTACGAGGTTGGTAAAGCGACTTTTCAAACTCCATGATTAATAATAATTAAAAAAATAATAACAACAAATAAATCATGAATCACGACTTTCTTGCACTCTTTAATTCGCGTTGCACTCGATATCAAAACACGCACTTGACGAAGTAAGTAGGTACCCTTCGAGCAAAGCTTGCAGAGTCTTTTTGAGTGGAGAGGAAAAATTAATAGGAGGCTCTGCCTGAACCACATCGAACTTTTGAAGTCGCCGAAAAATCGTTCCGGACTAGTCAATCTTGTTTTCTTTCGTCAAACTGGTTTTTTCGACTGCGAGCATCCGCTTTTTGATAAATCGGCCTAAGTCATGACTGAGCCTGCTGTGCTAAGTGCACGGCTATTAGTCTTGGTTGGAAACTGAACACCAGTAACAATCAGCACATGCTCAACAAAGACCTTTCTCGATCCATGCACGAGTACGCCATAATGAAGTGAAAGAAAGGCTCTGCTAGCGGGTTGACACCGGGGTAAACCCTTTATTGTTCCTTTAGCAGCATCATTTGCTGCAAATTTTTCCTCAACTTTCAAAACAGTGTTTATAATCAAGGCATGCAGTGAACACATCTGAGACGGAAAAGTATAAAAAATATGTTAATGACCTATAAGGGCATTTGAAAGCATGTTGTTAGGACAGCTTTCGCTAAGTGTCTCATTTTGTAGTACAGTAAAAACCGGCAGGTAAGAACTTCGCTGGGAAATTAGATTCTTCTTCTTTGGGTTAGTGAGTGATGATAGTTTTGGTCAAGTAGTTCTAAGTAGGTTCTTAATTATGTTCTTATTTTCTGTAATTAGAATTTTACTTTTTTTTATTCTATGATCATAATTTTACCAAACCCACATACATGTATAAGAACCTGTTTGATCTTGCCTGGCTAAAAAGGTTCTTGTATTTTTGGTTTACCTCTAAAACGTATTAATTTTCTCAAATTTATTTCAATAGTCACTCATCAATCAGAAGATAAAGGACTTTCGAAAAGAAAGTAAAGCCATGCATGACTGGATGGATGAATCAGAGACACTTGTCAAATCATTCAGCGTTGACATGGATTCCCAAAAAGCAACAAAGGTTCAGCAGAAAGTAAATGTAAGTGTCACGTGGTTTTCTTCATACTGTTTTTCTGAATCATAAACAAACTGTCCTTAGATCGGGAAGTGAAAGAAACAACACTACGTGCGCACAGGCTTCAGCTGACGAGTTTAGTTAACGCCGGCCTAAGGAATGAGACTCGTAAGATCCTAAGATTACCTTTTGTGCCTCGCTTTGAGCCGTTTGCCCTCTAGCAGCGGGTCTTGTGCTCATGAGGAAATGTCTAGCGGTTATTTCTTTTTAAAATGCAGATTCGCATACAGCGTCGATCAGGAGAGATAAAGAGCAAACTTTGGTGTATGCATAACACCTGATCCTTGATGCTTATTGTTAAAATCATTTAAAATCAGGTTATTGATAGTCATTAAAACTGCAACGTTACTCGATAGTAACAGTGATAATGTGGTTGATAGTCAGTGAAGCAGGCTTCTTTTTTTTCCTTAGACGCGATATGAAGAAATCAAGGAGAAACAGGCCAAGGTGGATCACATCGTCTTATTAAGCAAGCAAATTGAGAACGAAACTTTGGACCCTACAGTCAGCGAGCCGTTTGTAAAGCAAGCCGACCATTTGAAGGAAAGATGGAAGAAGGTTAAGGAGATGATTGAAAACTACGGTGAAGCAGACGCGGGAAGCAAAGCAAAAGAAGGCAACTGCTGTGTCATTTTCTTAAAAAAGAGACTGTTTCCAGCTTGGTATTACAATTAAATCTGCCTGACGTAAAATATATTAAAATATACTCAGACGTCCTAACCAATATCGGATAAAAGTATTAATACTACCCCTGTTTATCTTCCGGAACAGCTAAGCCTCTTAAGAGGAGAATAGACTATTGTATTTAAGAGAAAAAAATCGGTTTGAGGCGCCTAGAAGTAAATAGACAAAATTTTGTCTTTGACGTAATCTCGAAAACATTTTGCAATAATTAACAATGCTTCTATAAAATGTGTGTTAAGGTAAAGGGATTTTCACAGAACGTAGTAGGAACATTTTGTCCTCAAACATATGAAATTAGAAGTAAGTTGGGGAATTTAAAGGTCACATTTATATTCTGAGGAATTATAGTTATTTAATAAGTAGCTAGTGTAAATACATTGGATCGCAAAAAGTTGCTGTGTGGGTCAACGGTTTTTTTTTTCGCCAATTAGATGACCTTTAAATTATTAAAAAACCGAACGTATGAGAGAAGTAGAAGTCTTTCAATTGAAATGAGAGCGATTCAGTGAAATAGGTTACAGAGCAAGTGCGCAAAACCAAGTAGTTTTGACTGACTCGCTCAACCCACTGCCACCACATCTCGTGAAAAACAAGCGAAAACGCACTTTTTGTGCATTCTAAAACCATAATTCTGAAAATCTTTCCTAAACGAGAAGCCAAGCTAAGTCTTCAAGTAGCAAGCAAAATTTGGAGGGAGCTTTGCTGTTGTTTTGTTTTTATTCACTGACAGTTTCAGAAAGGTACTTTTTGCTGAACGTTAATTTTCAAGCCTCATTGGTGTAGTATAGTAACAAGCGATCTGCTACACAACGACACATAAACGCAACAGTGAAACACATTATTTTATGTGTCCTGAAGTTTATTTAAAAGGTGATTCAAAATTAACATCAACCATAAACTTAATAGATCTTTTTAGTTATGTTTTGTTTTCCCATTTCAGACCATGTGATATCATCCTTGAGAAATGTTGTCTTAATTGTCGTCCTATCCACATGCAATGTATGTTTGAGAAGGTAAATTTCTTTGAGGACATCACGTTGTCTGAATTGGGAAACTAAAACATATACGTTAAAAAGGTACATTGCTTTTTGTTTAAATTTCTTTGACCAAACTTATTTACTTTAGGGTGGTTTACATGGACGATCTTACATCAACAGGATTATCTAATCTATCGAATCATCTAAGGACGAAATTCTTTCCTAGTTATCCTAATAAAGATATATGCGTAGGTCTCGGGGTCGTCATTGATGTTCACAGACGCTGGGTCTAACTCTTACGCTTTCGATATATTGAAATTAAGACTTGGCAACGAGCCTCGGGCAATAAAACAAAAGAAATGTATTATTTATTGCTGAAACTGAAGATTAATTCTTTTGTTTTATCCTCCTGAGCCTCAGAGCCAATTATGAATTTTAATATATCGAAATTGGTCTATTCTGGTACAACTATAATAAAGACAAAAGATCTCAGCACTTAAATCGTATACTTCGTTGCCAGGATATTCCTTTTTTTAACATAAACAAGCACCTTAAAGCGACATTAAAATAAAAAAATAAAAATATAAAAGACTCTCCTTCAATTTGATGTCAGGTCATCTTTAGTTAGGAGACGAAGCTGTTAGGATGTAGTTGTTGGGTTGTTGATATCGCCCATCACCACGCACAATCACAACCACGGGACCATAATCTTGTTGACCATCCAAGCTAACCTCTACAAAGTTAGCCGGTCCACCAGATATGTCACGATATGGAGTCCTCACGTCACATTTTCCTTGGTTATAGGTCTTCTTACAAGCGTAAGTAGCAAAGCCCGACCGCTGATCATCAGCGACCACGGTTATGGTGATGTTGTAGTGATGGGCCAGTCCGAAGCAGTAGTCGAGACGAAGGTATTGAAGCTTTTGGGTAATAACCGTTTTCTTGGTGTGAGTTTTGAAGATTGGTACAAGAAGAACTGCAAAAACAAACAAACCAACAAACAAATTAACAAACAAAACAAGTTTTCTAGTAGGAAAGAGCGGTATGACCCGACTGTTTACATGGAGGTGGGGGACACTAGGTACGCTGTAGATGAAATAAACCGTTTAACTGAGGTTAGCTGAGGTAACCCGCCTGTCCACATAACCTCTCATTTTCACTTGACCACTTGTACATGATAGGTGGGGTGGCCGTCGAGTTGTGTCGCCCGTTCCGCCAGACCGGGTAACACCTTCTCAGCCGGGGTAGAATCTTGCCACATAAAAGTTTCAACGTGGAGTAACCCTTGTTACATTTAATTCGTTGAGTGGACAACTAAATAGCCTTGGAGGAGGCTTTTATATCATTAAAAGTGACGATAGAAAGCAAAAGCAGCAAGTGACCGAGAGTACTTAGATAAGCTGCATAGGCGTGGCGCCAGTATTATTAAAGGCTACACAGTTTCACAGATATCTCGCATGTTCGGTTGGCCTATATACGCTCCAGTCCCGCCGGGACTATCTAAAGTGCATGCTAGTGTTTAAGAGCCTTCATGGCCTGGCTCCAGCATATTTAATTGATGAATTTAGCCACTCGCGCGATTTCCATTCATATAACACGTGCCATAGAGATTTGCTCCGTCTGCCGCTAGCTAGGACAACTAAGAACCAGGGCTCCTTCAAGTTCAGCGGAGCCAAGATCTGGAATACGCTTCCTCTGTACTTGAGGAGCGAGCATGATATTAATAAGGTTTCGTTTGGCCTAAAAAGGCACTTTACATCCAAGCAAAAGGCACTTTACATCCAAGCCTAATTGAGCCTTAGTTTTGTTATACTTAGTTGTACCATTTTTTATCTTTATTTGTCTGGTGTGTTGTTTTTTCTTTTTCATCAGGGCCCCATACAAAACAGCCTCGCTGAAATAGGCACCCCTGAATATTGTTTAAAAAAGATTACGTGAGAGAAGAGAAGCATTGACCGCCAAAATACTTGGTTAGACACAACAATTGGTTCAGTTTGTTCTTTTATGTTTTGGAATAAAAAAATTAAGAAAACTGTTATTTTTAAACTTGTTATTTCTTTTAATTGATTTTAGCGGGGCTCCCGCGCGCGCCAAGCGTGCGTGGGACAGAGCCCCATACTTATGGAATATGGTCAACCTCTTTTCGCTTGGTAGTCACGTGACTGACCGAGCGTACGTACGTACGTACGTACGCACGCGTCTACAGATTGTACGGGTAGGGTAGGGGAGACTATCAAGGCAGGGAAGACAGTTGCTTTTGACTTTTCTCACCTTTTTCACGCGTTGGTCACGTTCTACGTCCAATTTTTATGCTCTGATTGGTCAAAATTTGACAGGTGAGTTCATGCGGAAAATTTAGGCAGCATCTTGAACCTTGTTTACTTTGACAGCTGAAGCTGACAGAGTTTTGTGTCAACTTGTGATGTTTTTAACTGTCTTTTTCCACTGGATGTACAAAATGAAATTCAGCTGCTATCGGAAGTCTTCTGTTATTCATGGCTAGTTTGTTTGTTGGGTTTTTGGTTGAGAAATACGTCAATTGTCAAAGTTGGAAATCCGATTTCCGATGGTATCGTTTTCGTTTTCACCTTGCTTAATGCGTGAGAGGGTTTCAAAGTCTAAAGCGATACTGGCCTTACTTGATACCTTTGAGGAGCTGCATCTCGACTGGTAAGCCTGAGTAATTATTGTCATTGATGTTCGTTTTTTATTTCTAATTTAATGAAGTCGAGCGTAGTTTGTGCGGCTATTTTGTTTACGCACGTTTGTAAGATTTGAGACAATGATCTGACCGAGTATCAGGTTTATATTAAAAGCCTTTAGACATTTTCTCACCGCAAATAGAAAGAACAGGTTCCAAAGAATTTTAAGTTATAATTCTGGCTGTAAAAGAAGCTTTGAGCGATTTTCTTGCCTCGAGTTCGTCTTTGAAAAAAGCAAACACCGGGAAGCCGGCTTAAAACAAAAACTTCAGCGTTAAGCTCGAAGACTCAGGATTTTTAGAGACACTTTAATACTTGTCTTCCTGAATGAAAATTGTCGTCTCTGTATATGTTTCACCGAATTTTATTTCTTTTATTGATTATTAGTAGTCTCTCTTGTAATTTTAATCGCTGTGCCGATTGTTTTCAGTCGTTCAGTAAACAACGCTTCCCAGAGTACTCAAAATGCGACGCGTTAAACCATTTTAAAATAAAAAATAAACATAATAAATTCTTTATTATATTGGAGCTTAACTGTGTTAATGTTCATTCAAACACTCGCCACAGCTAGCACTGCAAAAGTCAGAACCGGCTGGCCGTATAGGTGATTTTGGAAATTTTTTTAACGGTTTAGCTAAAGCCCACGCGTGCTTCGATCGTCCTGAATGTTGAATGATAGCAATTTGTATTGCAAAACTGTCAAATACTGCATTCTGTTGTCCGAGGTCTGTATGATAAAAACAGTGCCTCATAGTACTGTTTCACCTCAGATGTGATGTTTAAATGATATGTAAGGTTGGTTTACACGAACCCAGATTTGTTGGCAATATTTTGTAAAGTAAACTTGTCGAACGCAAAAAATTCGACCGGAACTTTTTTCCAGGCCTAATTAACCTACGGTGATGAAGAGCCATTATGGCTCTTAAGAAATGTGATCGAAGACGATTGCCAGTTTTTAGGTGTACATATGAGGCCATCAACTCGATGTAAGATTTCGTTCACTCTGGGATTGTTTGCAAATTGTTTTTGTCTAAAATCACTTAGCCTTTCCCTGAAAAGTCACATGAATGTGCTCTATATAAAGTTAACTGAATTGTGGAATACAAGTTTATTGTTTGATTTAAATTATAAATTTATTAATGGGAGCCTCGCTTTTAGCCCTGGCTAAATCTATATATTAGAAAACATCTAAGGATACAAAATATCTAGAAATTAGCCTGTCAGATTGTTTGAGTGACAATGACGATGACAACGACGACAATGATGATACAGAAGTGTCGGGGGCGGGGGGCGGGGGAGTGTAAATAGCACAAAACATTTACCTGTATCGTCTCCTTTGCTGGAATTCAAAAACGTAGCATACTCCATAGGAGTCATCTGCCAGCGTGGTTCACTAGGCATAGCATAGTCCTTAGTTGATACATTGAAGTCAAAGGACAATGAAAGAGTGAAAACGAAGGAGGGGGCGGGTCCAGTCGTGACCTCAAACAGCAAATCTTTGTACCTATAAAAGAACATGCAACACTTTACCATTTGTCACGAAGACTGTTATCAAAACGTAATAACACCATCAAGCAGGTCACTGATTACCGTAGATTGGAATAGAAGCTATAGCACATACGCGCTCAGTCGCTTATTTAAAATTTCGACTCCACTAGTCCATCTTAAGTGAAAAACATGGCCTCTGGGTTTCGCAGCCTCAGAGCTCAGACATTATTATTCATGCGTCGCCCAAATAGAGTAATCCAGTTCGCTTGTTTTGATTCAAAGTTGCAATAGGCGCGCAATACGTGCGAACGTAAACAAGCCAAGTACGCAAGCCAAGCGACGCGAATGTCGCGCGCTGTGTCTTAACACAGCATTTATCTTCGTTACATACGAACCACAGATAACGCACGGCAAACAAGTCAGCAATAGAAAACAAACGTTTTGGAAAAACAAGGTACACTGTCGTCACCAAGTGAAAAAACTATTAAATATTTTAAATTTTTCCTTTGGAAAATAATCGTCCTCGCAGCACACGGTGTGAATGGTTTGGCTTATTGCCAAGAGTTTGACAACATTTTTGCTCTCAGTTGTCGCGCGCCAAAGAAGATGTCACGCAAAATTCCATGATCTCGTGCATGAGATAATTAAGGGTAACATTGAATGATGCATAATTTCATTGATTATTTTCGGAAAGGAGGTGATTTCTTAAAATCTTTTTGAGCAAATAATCTCGTAAACAAGTTGCATTCCTTCACGTAAAAGGGGCAGAGTCCAACATCTTCACGTGCAAACGGCGTTCTATTGTTAAAACCCTTGGGTTAATTAGATTAGGTCGTATTCTCTCGTACACGAACCAAGAAAGCGGCAAATTCCAAAGCTTTCACGTGCAAACTGCGTGACAATACAACTCACAGTAAGGGCCTGATCACATGAGCCGGGGAAGCAATGGGCATGAACAGTGTGTTACCCGCTGTCCTGCATCTCGCTTGGTTCATTCGCCGGGCCGCCCGGCAAGCGTGATTACTTGAAAAATTTCCACCCGGGATCCCGGCGTCACAATACTGGGATCCTAGCTAACCGGGCTGGCTCGGTTGTCATATAACGGCAAAGATAATTTTTGTTTCGTTTAACTAAGGTGCCGGGATATCTGCAAAGCGAGCCAGCCCGGCCCATATAATTAGGCCCCTAGTTCTATAACCAGTTTTTACGCCCTCCCCTTGACCTCAACGATTTTTCAAAGCCCCCGAGCACACACACAAAATTTCCGCTCACCCCTCCCCCACCTCAACATCTTCATATTCCCTTCTCTATATTAAATGAACTGTTGGCCCTATCCATGTTCGCTCCGTACAAATATTATCATTTCAAATTATTATTATCAAAAATAACCGAAAAACAATCCAAAACAGGAAGCCTAAAAGCGCTTAAAATACAGTGGAACCCCGTTAATTAATACGGTCATCTATGGGCCAAAAAAATTTGGCCGTATTAACAGGTGATCGTACTAACGAGGTTTGTTTGTTTGTTTTTTTTCAAGAAAATGTATGGCCGTTTTGCCAGACGGCCAATTTTTTTTGGCCGTAGTAACGAGGTGACCGTATTACCGAGGTGGCCGTAAGGCGGGGTTCCACTGTAAGTACAATATGTTTTTGACTATTGATAAGACTGTTCACAACCACCACTTCATTTCAACACACTGTAACTACAATATCCATTCATAAACAAATTAGCACCTCCACAACTACCTGACTGCACTTTTACCTCCCAAAATATTATTTTTTGTTACTTCATATTCACGACAAACAAGTTTCACTGATTAACAAACTAAAGCCGTTATTTCGGCCAATTCAAGTCCAATATAACTCCACGCCTTCCACTTCACGCATCTCAACCAACCCCTAAATTATACAACGCTGCACTACTCACACATCCCTAAGTTAAGACACACAAAATTAACTTCACACACACCGAGAACATCGACGCGCAAATGTACGCTCCCACAGCGTCTTGTTCTATATACACTTGGCCTTAGCTAATCGTAAATTTATTAGAACGCAATTTTTAGTCTCTTGTGCATACGTCGCCTTCAGAAGAGCTCGTAAGCTGAAGGACTTCTCGTGAATCAGTGTGAATGAAACTTTGACAAGATTTCTCACATCAACATGCCCAAGTTGTGAACTTTTCAAAAACTCGGCGTTTTTCAGTAGTTTCCCGAATTTAAAGAAAAGATATTAAACTCTTAACTAGCAAGGCTTAGAGCTGTACATGGA
>CALNXI010003923.1:20000-35395 GCA_942486025.1 Porites evermanni
GTTGGACCGCTCATTTTAAAAATAAAATTGGCATTTTTTCGAAAGTTTTCCAGGAAACCCAATACTTTCGTGCATACTATTTCGAAATAGACCTATCTGTCTGAAAAGTTTCAATTGAAAGTGACACTTCTCACTACGTCTGGAATGGCCTGGACTGCTAGATCTGAATAACTAGGGGATGGGTCGTTAAAAACAGATTTTTTAAAAAATGCGTTTCTTAAAGCCGCAACAACACCGCCCCCGTCACCCTACCCGTGTGACCAGGCGCTCACATATAAAGGCTACCCTAATGTACAAGATCCTCAAGGATCAATCTGTCCCCCACCCCCCATTTGAGAGCTTCCTTTACAAGACTCAACGATACTACTGAACATCAACTATAACCTGAGAAATCTTGCATCAAACTGATCTAGCACTTCCAAGGCCAAACACTAATTTCCTCAAACATAGTTTCAACTATAGTGGTGCAATGCTCTGGAATAAATTTCTTATGTGGCAAAAACAGTACAATCGCTTTACAAATTTAAAAGCAAACTTGCCTCTTTTCCTTCGGCTGGATCGGTCTGATTCATTAATTTACATGTGTGTATATTTAAAACTTATACTAATTACTTTTCAAAACTCCCACCAACATAACTATATTGCAAAACTAGCTATATTGTATACATTTCTACGTAATTAATTTTTCTCTGAAATTTTGTAACTTTTGTGAACACCATGCTGCTTCTATTTGTTTGTAATGCTTGTTTGCATACGCCCCACCTGGAAGTCAGCTTTTGTTGTGTGTGGTTAGCGTTGTGAAATAAATTTGTTGATGATGATGTTGATGCTTTATGACACGTGACGTCCCTTACTTTATGGAGGTGAGGGGGGGAGGGGAGGCAGCGAGTGGTCGCGTGAATGCCTGTTAACTAGCTAGAGCAGGAAACAAACTTTTACTACAAAAACATAGAAGTGTTTTTTACCTGCTTTAATTGTAAACTCGTTTTTTCAGCCCCCCTCAAATATATTAAGAATACCTGTTTATAAGCACTGCAAAAGCTCCTTACGAACATGTACACTGTGTATTATGGTATTTGAGAAGGGAAAGGGATAAAAAAACCGTCCTCGGTTAATGCTAGGGAAAAGTCCCAAAGGACTTTTGGATTGCTTTGGAATTGACTAGTACTTACTTTGCGTGATAGGTGAAATTGAAGTCCGGCTGGGGTTGCTTCGTGGTTACATTTACATTTGAAGCCAAAGTATTTCCAGCTGAATCTTTAGCAACAACAGTAATGTAGTCTCCGTTTTCAATGATCCACGGATTGTTTGCCAGATTGATTGCAAAATGGGCCATGAGACCCTCAAAGTAAGTTCCCCCGCAAAGAGCAGCTCGATACTGTATTGACGTATCTCCTGGCTTGATTTGATCCTCCGGGCTTATGAACTGGACCTCTACTGGAATTGGTTCTGCTTGTCTTGAGAAACTCTTCTCCAACTCTATCATTTCGAAAGAGAACCCTTGACTTGTGGTTACCAAAACTGCACCTAAAACATATTGATGCATTAATTTGTGAAGGGCACTACTTAAGTTTGCTTTACATGTACATTGGTTGTAATTTTTAAAAACACAAGGACACTTTTAAGTTTGTGGAACTATGTTTCGATGTTTCAAACATCATCTTCAGTCATACAAGGTATAATACTAATAGCGTACAATTAAATCGGAATACTCGTATAACTATCCAAACAATGATTGCTTGTAAATTCAAAATTCGTTAAACATGTTAAAGCCAGACAATTATATGGAAGAAAACTAAACGAACTGTGGGTAAAACCTGAATTTAAAATGTAATGCTAAATGTAGTAGAATCAGCCAATAATATGAAAGAAAACTAAACGAACTACAAAGGAAAACAGTAATGTCAAACTAACATGCTCAATTTGCTCGTCAAGTTCAGGTTTCAGATGTTCAATATGAAAGCTGTCCTTGAGCCTTAAGTTGATAATAAGAACTAGCAATATCAAGACTGATTTCAAAGGAAGAGACTCCACATTTATCTTTACAATTCTTAGAACTGTTGAGATGCTTGAATGATAATGTGAGAATTCCAGTCCCGAAAAAGGTACTCATTAATAAAATTGCCTATTGGTTTCACCAATATAACGAGCTCCACAGCCAGCGCAAATAAACTTGTACGAACTCGTGATTTGAGACAATCCGAAACAGAATCTTTAGGACTTAATATGTTGCTTATTTTAAATGGTTGAACGAATTGGTTGTACTTTCAAAGTTGTGCAAATGGCTGTATGTATCCAGCGCAGAATAGTTTGCAGGGTGTGACATTTTATTGTTTTTATTGTTTAATTAGCATTTTTGCCATACAAATAACATATGCATATAATTTTTTTAAAAATAGATGCATGCATGATGAAAGGGAGCCCAAGGAAGCCAATAAGGCTGGTGAATAAGACTACCATTCAAATCATGTTATCTAATTAATAAATAAAATACTGACATCGGCAAGACAATTGGCTCTCACCACGCACAATTTCTGTAGAACATAGAAAATAATAATTAAACAGGACATAAAAACAGAAAAGGCTGAACGTGTCAGTGCAAAAACGAAAAACAAAAGGTGAGAAAAAAATAATGCAAGAATAAACGAGAAAAAATCGAAAAAAGCCAAAAACTTCACACAAGCATTAAGAGAACTAAAGTGCCTGTGCTTATACCAAGAAAATGACTGAAGTTTAGAATTAAACAAAGCAATACTAGAGGCATTCTGAATTTTAGAGCTAAGGGAATTAAATTTTTTAGGCCTTTTACACCCTTGAAAACGGAGTGAAAACTTCCTTCGTTCCAGACAAAATACTTTGCTCTACAGATATTTTCTAGGCTCTCTAGGTAATGTTATTATTGTTTTATCATCTTTTTCAGGAACACTTACAAAGTATCAATAGCTGTATCAATCCCCCATCCCGAGAATTTTAACGTAATACTGAGAGCATTTGTCCAGTTAGCTCCCAAGCTGAACCATTATTCAGCTTTACGAAATTACAAATTTATTTGTTTCTTTTTAGTTTTACTAATCTTTCCTCGAGAAAACAAAATTAAGCTTGTGAGGAATTTCTTACAAACTTCTACAACCGCACGATTAACTGAAATAACGAAGTTTCATCGCTCCCAAATTCAGCATGACTCAAATTATCACCGTGGTCCTGATCCACTTGGAACGGGAAAATTAAAGGTGTGTAAACACGGCCAAAACATGTTTTGACGAAAGTTATACAGCATTCACAAGCAGGAAGGATTAGGCCTCCAAAACCTTAGATGAACTTAGAGTTCATTGCATCGAGTGAAGACAAAAAAAACGCCAGACAAAAACGCCTGACCCGTTTGGAAACCCGGGGGAAATGAAAGGTGTCAACACGGCAAAAAAGTGTTAACCAAAGTTATACAGCTTTCGCAACCAGGAGAGGAGATCTAGAAAATCTTCGATGAAACTAGCAGTTTCCAATGGTGCTCATGCGAGTAAAGCATGGCATTCCAGATAATTTGAATCAGTTGCAGTTTACTTCGATTGCTTACATATTGTGCATGTAACGCAACACGACACGATCGATAAAAACTGAACTTTGAACCAAAATAAGTGTTTGTATCAAGCTAAATTGGAAAAAGTCCGTGGAAATAAATCGGAATATTATTTGTCTGAAACCTGCTCACGATAAGGTTAAGGGCACGCGAACGATGGCGTGAGTAAAAGAGTGAATTTCCTATCTAGTTCAACCGGTTCTTAACGCTTCGAGAGCGTATCAAATTATTTGGGTATAAATAACAATTATTCACCGAAGTGGAGGTGGCTAGTATTGGATATTTACCGAGGCCGCGAAGCGGCGAGGTAAATATCCAATACTAGCCACCGACAGTGATATAATTGAGCACAAAATGATGATTTTTAACTCATTTACTGTTGCCAACGAGTACAATTTTTCCGCGCGATGACCGAACGGCCGCGGTCGTTGCTTTTTCTTAGCGACAAATAAAAGTTTTGAAGGCGTTTGTTTAGCTCTTACGGGAAAGTTTCTTCAAAAGGAGTTGTGAATTCTGTTTGTATTTAAAATAATTCTGTAAAAAAGATTATTAAATTTAGTTTTAAGCTTATTTGTGAACAAGTCAACTAAATAAAGTAACGCAAGACTTAAGCTTAATTTGCATTTGTAAACAAACAACTTTTTCACCGGTTTTATCTATAACTATTCAAGTCAAAAAGACAAAGCTTTACCCGTTAAAACTTCCAAACCAAACTTCGTCACCTTCTTCATGTATTTCGGAAATAGCTTGCTTGATTAGTTGTGTAATTTCTTAGTTTGTTACGGCAGCAAACCGGGAAAGCATTTTGCTCGCAACCTACGCGAGTTTGGCGTCGCTCGCTCGGAGGAACTGGAGGTGAATCAGTGAATAGTGCAGGATATTCACTGATTGAGTAGCCAATCAGAGCCGGCGAAAGACACTATCCACTGTTTTAGTATATACTAAAACGTTTTACTACCAAGGGAGAACAAACCTTGTCACACTTTCCAGAAAAGCTCTTAATAACTAAAGCAATTTATCAATTAAATAAATACAACAGAGCCTGGCTGAATACAAATTTAGTCAAAACACCGACTTTATTTATCGTTGAGTTCCAGGAATTGCTTGAAATATTCTGAGAAACGTATCACTTTCAATTCACCGGGAATTTTTTACCTTCACTGGCCTTCATACTCTTCGCTTGCCAAATTAAAACGTGGCTTTCTATACGAAATAGGATTTCTCCCGTGCTTTACGTTTTGTACATTCCACTGTATCGAATGATCGACTGTTGTTGTTTTTGTTTTCTTTCAGAATCGATTGACTGCGAACAAAAGAGCCCCGGTTTCGAGGAACTTGAAATCGAGCCAAATGCGGTGATATTGCTGATTTCAGATAATTTGAATCAGTTGCAGATAATTTGAATCAGTTGCAGTTTATTTCGACTTTAACGAACATATCACTAAAACTGCCTCTAACTGTATGCTTAAACTAACGAGAGTTAATAGGATAAAGCACCTTTTAGATAAAAAAACATTGATCTATCTTATAAATGCTTTCGTTTTCAGCAAATTATTTTATTGTTCGACGGTATGGAGTAGCACGAGCAAGAAGAACGTTAGAAAACTTATGCTAGTTCAGAACTATGCCTGCAGAATCGTAGCTGGTTTAAGAAAATACGATCATGTTTCAGAAGCCCTGAAGTCCCTTAAATGGCTTAACGTAAGGGATAAACTGCTTTTTAACGACCTAGTGATGGTGTACAAATGCTTAAAGAATCTAACACCTGGTTACCTCCACAGACGCTTCCAATATCGCGCAAAAACTCAGCAAAGAGTCACAAGACAGAACAAGGACCTTACGTTGCCTCGGTATAGGCTGGCCATAGGCTGGCCATAGGCCAAAAGGCTTTCAGCTACCGTGGGGCAAAACTTTAAACTGAAACTGAAAACTGAAAACTTTATAAGAGACACTGGAAATTCTAACGCTTTAAAAAGACAATTTTTAAATATCTTTTTAATTCATAGATAGTTTTTTTATTATTGAAATGTAAATAGTTTTTAAAATTAACGTTCTATTACTATCATTATTATTTATAGAAATTCGTTATTTTATCATTGAAATGTAAATAGTTTTCTAGTTTATTTTATTTCATTTTATTTTAATTTCGTGTATGTATGGCGGAAGAGCCCCCAAGGGGGAGCTATGCAATAAAGTATGTATATATGTATGTATGTATGTATTTCGGGCACAGGCAACCCCTGCTGGTCACGTACGCGACCAGAATTAGCCTACTGCGAAGCCGCAATAAGTTTATTGCATCGAATGAGGAAAGAAAAACACCAGACTGATTCCGGTTGACCGCTATATTTCTTAATTCATGATTCTCAGTATATTCTTGGATACTCACTTCACTGTAAATTTCCAAAGGTAAAATACAGTAACTGAAAACTGTTTTCAGAAAACATCAATGACTGCTGGATCAGTTTTTGGCATAAGTAGAATGACGCATGAAATTATGGATTCCAAGAAAGACAGAGGTCAATGCGATATCGAAAGCGAAAATTTATTTCGAGTTGTTCTGTACTGGCTCCTTTGGAAAACAGTCAAACATTTTAGTTTCCTCTAGTTTAACCAGCTGATATTTTTTCCTATCATTTCCTATCCCTAATTTTTTTTATATTACTTGTTGCATGTGCATCCAAACTTGTAACAGAATTCTAAGAAATCCCTCAGCGTGCATGAGTCAAAGGTCAGTAAGGACCCAGAAACTCAAACAGAAATGCTATCCCATCGAATTCAGAGGGATAACCTCGGTATACTCTGGGATAAAGAGTTAAATGAAGCCTGGCTAGAAAATACTGTCTTTGTTCTAAAGAACCTGACTTGGAAATATTGTGTGGATGAGACGTCGCAGACTAGCACCTGGTTTAGCAAAACAAACATACTAAAACAACAATAGAATATTTGTTCTATCACAATTGAATTATTTCACTTAAGGGATGCATGTAAAGCAAATCGCACTGAACTGAAGTGGAATTAGAATGACTATCCACATCAGGTTTCGAGATGGAAGATAATCTTTCAAAATTTGCAATTTCCTGGAAACATTCTCTTCGCCAAAGCGTACGTCTGCTCACATTAAATCTCTGCGAAGGGCGGAAGAGCAAGGAGGAACTATAAAAACATCTCGTTGGCGCTGTGCCCTAAACCTCTTAAAGTGAAAAAGTTCAAATTTTGGGTAACAGACGCCAGGAATTTTCAAAGAAAGCATGAATAAACATGTTGTAACTCACCGAAAAGAAACAGTGAATACATCCTCACTCTTGCAAAGAGCTATTTGCCAGAGAAAGTTTGCTTGGTATTTTGTAGCGCAGATGATGCGGAGCGAAATAACCCTAAGGCGCGGACGCTGAGTTTAACCTGCAGACAGTCTCGTGATAATCACCTGATTCAAATTAGGAAGCATCATTGATGAAATGTACATAATTTGCAAAAGCATCCTGCCTATTATCGAAGGGTGTGTTTCATTGGTCGAATCTTAGTTAACAACTGGGCTAATTCTCACAGGAAGCGGTGAGAGTATGGTTCATTGGCCTTATATCGGTTTCGCAGAAAAACCACTTGCCATGAATTCCGATTTGGATTTAATCTAATGAATCCTTTCGAAGTATGGATTTTTTTAGATTATTTAATTTTTGTTTTGTTTTGTTTTTTTTTTTAATTGAAATCCAGATCTCGGAGGGTGTTATCGCCGAGGCCGATCTGAATAATCATTCAAACATAGATCATACTCAGCTCGCCCAACGGTAACATCCCCGCCCAAACAGGATTCTATCCCGTAGGATCAGGATTAGGCAGTGCTGAGCTAGTAACTGGAGAGACTTTGGCAGCTGGATGACAGGGAAAGACTGGTCGGAGATTTTCTGTGCCCCGTCCTGTGCACAAAAAATCGAGATCTTATCACAAGAACTTAACTCCACCATGGGCACTTATTTTCCTTGGAAATCTGTTAAGAAACGCATATTTAAGTACAAGCCGTGGATTACGAGTAACATCAAGCTATTAATCTCGAAACGTCAGTCTGCGTTTATTAGGCTCTGGAAGGAATCTCTTGTCTACAAATTTTGGAGGAGCAAGGTCCAACGTGATATCAAACTTGCAAAATCCCTTTATTACAACGGTAAAATCAACGACCTTGCTCAAAGCAACACTAAAAAATGGTGGCAATAAATCAAGTCGCTAACTGGTCAGGACGCACCCAGCAAACCAGCATGGTACATCAATTCCTTAACGAAGGCATTTCAGACACCGCTGACCTATTATCCAATATCAATGAATTTTTTGTTAGCATAACGGAGCACTTTGACCCTTACTTCCAGTTGAATCTCCTACCAAATGTCTTTCCTAATGAACTATTTGTCTCCGAGAAAGAGATTTTGTCTGATCTATCTAAGTTGGCCACAAATAAAACAATAAGACCAGACGGCATTTCTCACAAGCTACTCAAAGAATTCGCCCTTGAGTTTTCCCCTATTATAAAGGATATCTATAACCAATGTTACGGCAGCAAACCGGGAAAGCATTTTGCTCGCAACCTACGCGAGTTTGGCGTCGCTCGCTCGGAGGAACTGGAGGTGAATCAGTGAATAGTGCAGGATATTCACTGATTGAGTAGCCAATCAGAGCCGGCGAAAGACACTATCCACTGTTTTAGTATATACTAAAACGTTTTACTACCAAGGGAGAACAAACCTTGTCACACTTTCCAGAAAAGCTCTTAATAACTAAAGCAATTTATCAATTAAATAAATACAACAGAGCCTGGCTGAATACAAATTTAGTCAAAACACCGACTTTATTTATCGTTGAGTTCCAGGAATTGCTTGAAATATTCTGAGAAACGTATCACTTTCAATTCACCGGGAATTTTTTACCTTCACTGGCCTTCATACTCTTCGCTTGCCAAATTAAAACGTGGCTTTCTATACGAAATAGGATTTCTCCCGTGCTTTACGTTTTGTACATTCCACTGTATCGAATGATCGACTGTTGTTTTTGTTTTCTTTCAGAATCGATTGACTGCGAACAAAAGAGCCCCGGTTTCGAGGAACTTGAAATCGAGCCAAATGCGGTGATATTGCTGATTTCAGATAATCTGAATCAGTTGCAGATAATTTGAATCAGTTGCAGTTTATTTCGACTTTAACGAACATATCACTAAAACTGCCTCTAACTGTATGCTTAAACTAACGAGAGTTAATAGGATAAAGCACCTTTTAGATAAAAAACATTGATCTATCTTATAAATGCTTTCGTTTTCAGCAAATTATTTTATTGTTCGACGGTATGGAGTAGCACGAGCAAGAAGAACGTTAGAAAACTTATGCTAGTTCAGAACTATGCCTGCAGAATCGTAGCTGGTTTAAGAAAATACGATCATGTTTCAGAAGCCCTGAAGTCCCTTAAATGGCTTAACGTAAGGGATAAACTGCTTTTTAACGACCTAGTGATGGTGTACAAATGCTTAAAGAATCTAACACCTGGTTCCCTCCACAGACGCTTCCAATATCGCGCAAAAACTCAGCAAAGAGTCACAAGACAGAACAAGGACCTTACGTTGCCTCGGTATAGGCTGGCCATAGGCCAAAAGGCTTTCAGCTACCGTGGGGCAAAACTTTAAACTGAAACTGAAAACTGAAAACTTTATATGAGACACTGGAAATTCTAACGCTTTAAAAAGACAATTTTTAAATATCTTTTTAATTCATAGATAGTTTTTTATTATTGAAATGTAAATAGTCTTTAAAATTAACGTTCTGTTACTATCATTATTATTTATAGAAATTCGTTATTTTATCATTGAAATGTAAATAGTTTTCTAGTTTATTTTATTTCATTTTATTTTAATTTCGTGTATGTATGGCGGAAGAGCCCCCAAGGGGGAGCTATGCAATAAAGTATGTATGTATGTATGTATGTATGTATGTATGTATTTCGGGCACAGGCAACCCCTGCTGGTCACGTACGCGACCAGAATTAGCCTACTGCGAAGCCGCAATAAGTTTATTGCATCGAATGAGGAAAGAAAAACACCAGACTGATTCCGGTTGACCGCTATATTTCTTAATTCATGATTCTCAGTATATTCTTGGATACTCACTTCACTGTAAATTTCCAAAGGTAAAATACAGTAACTGAAAACTGTTTTCAGAAAACATCAATGACTGCTGGATCAGTTTTTGGCATAAGTAGAATGATTGACGCATGAAATTATGGATTCCAAGAAAGACAGAGGTCAATGCGATATCGAAAGCGAAAATTTATTTCGAGCTGTTCTGTACTGGCTCCTTTGGAAAACAGTCAAACATTTTAGTTTCCTCTAGTTTAACCAGCTGATATTTTTTCTTATCATTTCCTATCCTTAATTTTTTTATATTACTTGTTGTGCATCCAAACTTGTAACAGAATTCTAAGAAATCCCTCAGCGTTCATGAGTCAAAGGTCAGTAAGGACCCAGAAACTCAAACAGATATGCTATCCCATCGAATTCAGAGGGATAACCTCGGTATACTCTGGGATAAAGAGTTAAATGAAGCCTGGCTAGAAAATACTGTCTTTGTTCTAAAGAACCTGATTTGGAAATATTGTGTGGATGAGACGTCGCAGACTAGCACCTGGTTTAGCAAAACAAACATACTAAAACAACAATAGAATATTTGTTCTATCACAATTGAATTATTTCACTTAAGGGATGCATGTAAAGCAAATCGCACTGAACTGAAGTGGAATTAGAATGACTATCCACATCAGGTTTCGAGATGGAAGATAATCTTTCAAAATTTGCAATTTCCTGGAAACATTCTCTTCGCCAAAGCGTACGTCTGCTCACATTAAATCTCTGCGAAGGGCGGAAGAGCAAGGAGGAACTATAAAAACATCTCGTTGGCGCTGTGCCCTAAACCTCTTAAAGTGAAAAAGTTCAAATTTTGGGTAACAGACGCCAGGAATTTTCAAAGAAAGCATGAATAAACATGTTGTAACTCACCGAAAAGAAACAGTGAATACATCCTCACTCTTGCAAAGAGCTATTTGCCAGAGAAAGTTTGCTTGGTATTTTGTAGCGCAGATGATGCGGAGCGAAATAACCCTAAGGCGCGGACGCTGAGTTTAACCTGCAGACAGTCTCGTGATAATCACCTGATTCAAATTAGGAAGCATCATTGATGAAATGTACATAATTTGCAAAAGCATCCTGCCTATTATCGAAGGGTGTGTTTCATTGGTCGAATCTTAGTTAACAACTGGGCTAATTCTCACAGGAAGCGGTGAGAGTATGGTTCATTGGCCTTATATCGGTTTCGCAGAAAAACCACTTGCCATGAATTCCGATTTGGATTTAATCTAATGAATCCTTTCGAAGTATGGATTTTTTTAGATTATTTAATTTTTGTTTTGTTTTGTTTTTTTTTTTAATTGAAATCCAGATCTCGGAGGGTGTTATCGCCGAGGCCGATCTGAATAATCATTCAAACATAGATCATACTCAGCTCGCCCAACGGTAACATCCCCGCCCAAACAGGATTCTATCCCGTAGGATCAGGATTAGGCAGTGCTGAGCTAGTAACTGGAGAGACTTTGGCAGCTGGATGACAGGGAAAGACTGGTCGGAGATTTTCTGTGCCCCGTCCTGTGCACAAAAAATCGAGATCTTATCACAAGAACTTAACTCCACCATGGGCACTTATTTTCCTTGGAAATCTGTTAAGAAACGCATATTTAAGTACAAGCCGTGGATTACGAGTAACATCAAGCTATTAATCTCGAAACGTCAGTCTGCGTTTATTAGGCTCTGGAAGGAATCTCTTGTCTACAAATTTTGGAGGAGCAAGGTCCAACGTGATATCAAACTTGCAAAATCCCTTTATTACAACGGTAAAATCAACGACCTTGCTCAAAGCAACACTAAAAAATGGTGGCAATAAATCAAGTCGCTAACTGGTCAGGACGCACCCAGCAAACCAGCATGGTACATCAATTCCTTAACGAAGGCATTTCAGACACCGCTGACCTATTATCCAATATCAATGAATTTTTTGTTAGCATAACGGAGCACTTTGACCCTTACTTCCAGTTGAATCTCCTACCAAATGTCTTTCCTAATGAACTATTTGTCTCCGAGAAAGAGATTTTGTCTGATCTATCTAAGTTGGCCACAAATAAAACAATAAGACCAGACGGCATTTCTCACAAGCTACTCAAAGAATTCGCCCTTGAGTTTTCCCCTATTATAAAGGATATCTATAACCAATCATTTGTAGGAAGGGTTCCTACCTGACTCCTTGAAAATGTCAATTATTACACCGGTTCCAAAGATCTCTCCCCCTCAAGATATCAAGTCAGACCTCAGACCTACGGCGTTAACCAGCTGCTTAGCTAAAGTCTTGAAAGGTTTCACCCATAGAAGGTTACTCAAACAGGTGAAATGCGATATCGACCCAAGACAATATGGTCCGAAAGGACACTCAACTATAAGCACTGATTTATTCACTCCAAGCAATACACGAGGCAGTTGACGCAGGAAACTGCTATACTAGCATATTTTTTGCCAGCTTCTCAAAAGGGTTCGATATAATCGCTCACAACATTATCCTTCAAGAACTATGTTTCTTGAATGTCGTTCAGACTCTGTTTGTCTGGATAAGAGCCCCTCTTACCGACCGAACCCAAGCGGTGCGAGTCGGTAGTTCCCTGTCTCCAAGACGCCACACCTATGGTGGTGTCCCACAGGGAACTAAACTCGGAACTACCCTGTTTGCTATAATGATTAAGGGACTACTTGGTGATTGGCACTCAAGATTGAAGTATGTTGATGACATGACCGTTTTTGAGGTAATACCACGTAACTCAAGTAGCCTGTTGGATTTTGCTGTTAGAGATATACATAATTGTTGTACAGAACACAGTATGTGAGACCCCTGTATATAGGAAACCAAATAGTATGAAGGATTTCATCATAGCAATTGCTCGGAGTAATCATTAATGAGAACTTGAAATGGAACTGCCCTGTTGACTATATTACCGCTAAGGCATCAAAGAAACTTTACGCTCTCAGACTATTAAAGCAAGATGCCTTGCAAGAACAAGACATGTTGAAAGTATTTAGAAGTAGTGTTAGACCGATTTTAGAATATGCCGGTGCAGGTGTGGCAAGACATCCCTGACTATCTGTCAGATAGAATAGAGTGCGTGCAAAAAAGGGCACTCAGAATCATACATCCTAAAAGTTCGTACATCCAAGCAATGCCGCTAGCCAAAGAAACTAAACTTTCCTGGAGACACGAGCTCCTATGTCATAAATTTATGGCTGAGATGACAGACACCTGTGACTACCCATTATCGTGCTTGGTGTCCATTGCTGTACAATGAACTAATCCCTATACTGACCTTATACCTGGTTTTTTTCGACCATTTAATAAAATCACGAGAACTAAGAGATCAGAGAACTTTTTTACTTTTAAACATTCGTCGTTTAAGTATCCGTCGTGATTATCATTTTAAGTATTTTTTTAAGTATAGTATAATTAACACATAGCTTTAATGTAGCATTATTGTTAGTTATAACCGCTTGTTAATTCAGTTATCTGCAAGAGAGTGGAATAGACGATATCTATTTATTTATTTGTTATGCCCAACTCTTTCAAAGGCGACTTGGTAAAGTCAGTTTTTATTAGTGAAATCGAGGTAAGAAGCAAAATAACATGGCGGCGGCCAAGAAGGTCTATAAGGACTTCTACTTTGATGTGTTCCGTTTTTACGAGCCGAGTTTTACACCTCTAGAGGAAAAACGGCCTATAAATGGAACAGAAAGTAAAACTGGCATAATGCCGTTGTGGTTCAGTGATTTTAGGTGATACGTAAGTTGGCGCTTATTCTTTCCTTAAAATGAATCAACCAGCGAATGAGTTTCTAAGTTTTTGTCAATCAATCAAAACCAAGCCATTCACTGACCTAAAAAGCTGTCAAACCGGTTAAACCATCTAAAATAAGCATTTTATTCTTGAGATACAGACAAAAGGTCATAAAGTCATGGGGGTGAAGTTAATGTAAACCTGCGCAAGTTGATGAGATCCTTAAGCAAAAAAAAAGCGGATTAAGGGGGTCCCCGCTTTTTACTACCTTTTGGCAACCTCATAGCGGAAATCCGGAAATCCCGCGCGCGAAGCGGGGGTAGCGGAGCCCCATAGCTAAGATAAATTGGTAACCTCTGAAAGCAAGAAAATTTGGTTATGACGTAGCGTACGAACGCCGACCTTACCCACCCACTTCATGTAAGCCTATGCCAAATGTCAGGTTATTTTGTCGGGAAAGCGTATGGCCGCCCACTATCACAATTGAATTATTTCACTTAAGGGATGCATGTAAAGCAAATCGCACTGAACTGAAGTGGAATTAGAATGACTATCCACATCAGGTTTCGAGATGGAAGATAATCTTTCAAAATTTGCAATTTCCTAGAAACATTCTCTTCGCCAAAGCGTACGTCTGCTCATATTAAAACTCTGCGAAGGGCGGAAGAGCAAGGAGGAACTATAAAAACATCTCGTTGGCGCTGTGCCCTAAAACTCTCAAAGTGAAAAAGTTCAAATTTTGGGTAACAGACGCCTGAAATTTTCAAAGAAAGCATGAATAAACATGTTGTAACTCACCGAAAAGAAACAGTGAATACATCCTCACTCTTGCAAAGAGCTATTCGCCAGAAAAAGTGTGCTTGGTATTTTGTAGCGCAGATGATGCCGAGCGAAATAACCCTAAGGCGCGGCCGCTGAGTTTAACCTGCAGACAGTCTCGTGATAATCACCTGATTCAAATTAGGAAGCATCATTGCATAATTTGCAAAAGCATCCTGCCTATTATCGAAGGGTGTGTTTCATTGGTCGAATCTTAGTTAACAACTGGGCTAATTCTCACAGGAAGCGGTGAGAGTATGGTTCATTAGCCTTATATCGGTTTCGCAGAAAAACCACTTGCCAGGAATTCCGATTTGGTTTTAATCTAATGAATCCTTTCGAAGTATGAATTTTTTTAGATTATTTAATTTTTTTTTGTTTTGTTTTTTCAAATTAAAAATCCAGATCTCGGAGGGTGTTATCTCCAAGGCCGATCTGAATAATCATTCAGATATAGATCATACTCAGCTCGCCCAACGGTAACATCCCCACCCAAACAGGATTCTATCCCGTAGGATCATGATTAGCCAGTGCTGAGCTAGTAACTGGAGAGACTTTGACAGCTGGATGACAGGGAAAGACTGGTCGGAGATTTTCTGTGCTCTGTCCTGTACACAAAAAATCGAGATCTTATCACAAGAACTTAACTCCACCATGGGCACTTATTTTCCTCGGAAATCTGTTAAGAAACGCATATTTAAGTACAAGCCGTGGATTACGAGTAACATCAAGCTATTAATCTCGAAACGTCAGTCTGCGTTTATTAGGCACGGGAAGGAATCTCTTGTCTACAAATTTTGGAGGAGCAAGGTCCAACGTGATATCAAACTTGCAAAATCCCTTTATTACAACGGTAAAATCAACTACCTTGCTCAAGCAACACTAAAAAATGGTGGCAATAAATCAAGTCGCTAACTGGTCAGGACGCACTTCCAGTTGAATCTCCTACCAAATGTCTTTCCTAATGAACTATTTGTCTCGGAGAAAGAGATTTTGTCTGATCTATCTAAGTTGGCCACAAATAAAACAATAAGACCAGACGGCATTTCTCACAAGCTACTCAAAGAATTCGCCCTTGAGTTTTCCCCTATTATAAAGGATATCTATAACCA
>CALNXI010003924.1:6285-32302 GCA_942486025.1 Porites evermanni
GAAATCATGCATTGCGCGCGCAACCTACAGATTATTCACTAATCTGTAGGTGCAGATTAGTGAATAATCTGTAGGTTGCGCTGTTTCCCAGAATTAATTGTAGGCTTTTAGCCAATGAGAAGACAGATGGTGACTACAATGTATAATAATGACTATTATCTCCTCAAGTTCAAGAAAATGAGACAATGTGTTTGTAAGGGTCATTCTAATGATAGCAAATTGCTGCAATTGACACCTGATTCTGTTTTCAAATATGGTTCTGTCACGTGTTACTGAAGTGTTACTGTAACTCCCCGCTTCTACTAAGTAGATTGACGGCGTCACCAAAAAAATAACTGAAAAAAAACATCCCTCTGAATCTGAAGATGAATCAGCCGCCGAGGTTGTCGAAACGTGAGTTCGCAATGGTTACTTACTAGGGTGGCCTGAGCCGTGAGTAGGCCACTGAATTCTGGAAAGCAGTTTCATGTCTTGATTGAAAGCGCAATGGAAAACTGAATCAGATTACGTGTACTGACCTGTTGTTCGGAAATGACTTCACCGCGCGTTTCCTGGCTGCCTGCCTCAGAATTTCAATGGCTTTGCATTGCTTCAATAAAAGTTTCATACTAATTTAAGTTTACCACTTGGTGGCAACATAAATGACTTACCTGAGTAACTGAGTACCTAAGTACCTGAGTGCTTATACAAGTAAAGATAATATTAATTTAAAGCTTTAAACTGATTTTTCCAGATCAAACCATTATGGCACAGAGTGGAAACGGAGCAGCATGTGACCGTGATGCTACATCACTTGGTACCGGACAAGAGCTGAGCTTTGATGATGACACACTGAAAGGTAAAGATTCTTACAACTGTTAATAGTGTATCACCAAAAGGCCTTAACTAAGTAAACTATGGAGAAATGAAATGAAAGTTACAGAAAAGGAAAAAAACGTCAAAAATTTGAAAACATTCAATATACGGAAGTGGTTAAAGAGTAAAAGTCGTCAAAAATTATCTCTACTGAAGGTGGTTTTTTAATTTGTTTATCTAGATTAGGGTTTTTGCAGAATTTGTGGTCGACGAATTCCTTTATTTCGCGGATTCACCGTTATATACAGAACTCACCCTGCAAGTGTGATTCCTATTTTCTCCTTGACACGAAAGATGCACACGTACCGCATAACGATTTAGTAGTGTTCTCTGGAGCGACAAAGTTAATGCATTTCTGGCTTTTTTTGGCATTTTTAAACTTCAGAAAGTGAGTAACTGAAGGACCAAATTTGCCACTGTTTCACAAGTCTGTGACCAATGTCAGTCATGTCATGGTTATCGCCATTTATGAGTTAACAAGTGACACCATTTGCCTATCCGAGGAATAAATGATCTCTGTCACATTTTTGTTTTAATCTGTAGCAAAGAGACGAAGGCGGAAATGAACACAAAAAAAGTGTACACACAATAGTCCGCATTGTACTCTTATCTTTTGTACTCACAATTATAATTCCCCTTTTATTTTTTTATACTAAAGCAAGTTTTGTTCCAAAAGGGTTATTCCGGATTTCAAGAGACGTGAATGATCGAATGCGGAAAAAAATCAAATCCTCCAAAATTCCCTGAACCAAAACTTAACCCCCAAAATAATCCTATACAGAAGTACGCACCACCAAGATTCTTCAGTTTAAGTCAAGCAAACTAAAAAAATACATGCCAAATTTTCCTACCCCAAAAGAATCTCGGCTTCGAAAATTTCAAACCCAAAAAGTCCTTCGATGATCGCCGTCACTAAAATTCGGGAGTACCTCCACTGGGGTTTCGTTCCACCCCAAATTTCTTTATCGAACGTTTTGCTTATGACGCACTTCATAACCGCAAAACAGATTGTCGAAAACGAAGCTGAATCGGAGAGACTTACAAGTAAAAAGGAAACAACTACGAATGGTAAAAGAACCAAGTATCTTCTATTTTTTGGAAACCGAAAGACACGCAACTGGAAAGCGAAGCACCCTCAACTCCAGTGAAAAGGCCCGCAATAATCTAAAATGGGTCAGTCACTTTGAAGTGTGACCATCCCCTTTGGGCATTTGCCTTGCCTCTAGGTACTCTTACCCACCGTGGGGTATTTGGAATCAAATGTTTGTCTCGGGGAGGGGAGAGTATAGAAGAGTTTTACATTTTTAGCGTCTTACATTGAGAAATTTTGCGGTATTGTGGTGTTTGGCAAATTTAATTTTCATGCGGTAGTTATGTAATTGTAGTCTTGAATTCTGATATTGTGGTATTTTTAAACATGTGGATTTTTTTTGTTATTGGCTCAGCGATTTTTAGCATGGTTGAAGTTGTCGAATTTTTCGATTTTTCTTTTCGGGGTTACGGAGTTCAGTATACCCCTAGCCGCTCCAATAGCCGCTCCAGTCTTAATTTTTGAGCATGCGTATACTTCCACTACCAAACAATTTTCATATGGTAATTTGTTATGCGGTTGAAGACCGTCGTTGAACCCATCAGCAGAAACATTTAGAAAGGCTGCATTTATATTAACGGATACAGAAATCCTATGGTGCAACCACAGCACCTTCACATATTATTATGAACATGATGATGATGATGATTATTATTGGAAAAGGTTATTTTAGTGTTAATCCATACTTAAATTTTGCTAGTTTGTAAGTTAGAAAAGTGTTGTTGTCGGTGTTGTCATAGCCGCCAAATATCTTTAAGTAGCAAACGGGATTTATCTAATTAACATTGTTTTTATCAGGAACTTTTGTAAACAAAGTATTATCAATAACGAAAGCTGTTGCATTTTATGACTATTATCGTCTTAAGTCCTATAAAGCTGTGATATACAAATAAACTTATCCAAGTTTCACTTAATTGGACCAAAAAGAAATAATGTGGTATTTAAGGGTCATTGTAATGATGACACATTGCTGCAATTAACTCCCGATTCTGTTTTTAAATATGGTTCTGTCACGATTTACTGAAGTGGCACTGTAACTCGCCGCTACTAAATGGATTGACTACGTAACAAAAAAGTAAATAATTGTCAAAAACATCGCTCTGAATCTGAAGATGAATCAGCTACCGAGGTTGCCGAAACGTGAATTCGCAATGGTTTGTTACTAGGGTGGCCTGAGCCGTGAGTGGGCCAATGAATTCTAAAAAGCAGTTTCACTCTTGATCGAAAGTGCAATACAAGTTTGATTCAGATTACGTGTACTGTCCGGTTGTATGAAAATGACTTCGCCGAGCGTTTCATGACTGCCTGCCACAATAATTGATTTGTTTCAATAAAAATTTTATTCTAATGTAAGTTTACCACTTGTGGCAAAATGAATGGCTGTTTCGGTACCAGTGCTTATACAATTGAAGGTAATATTAATTTACAGATTTATACTGATTTTTCCAGATCAAACCATCATGGCACAGAGTGGAAACGGAGCAGCATGTGACCGTGATGTTACATCACTTGGTACCGGACAAGAGCTGAACTTTGATGATGACCCACTGAAAGGTAAAGATTCTTACAACTGTTAATAGTGTATCACCAAATGGCCTTTAACACAGCAAACTAAAAGGTGTTGTTGTCAGTGTGGTCATAGCCGTCAAATATTTATTAAGAGCAAACAGGATTTATCTAATTAACAATGTTTTTATGAGGAATTTTTATCAACAAAGTATTATCAATATCGAAAGCTGTTGCAAATCATGGCTATTATCTTCTTAAGTCCCATAAAGCTATGATATACAAGTAAACTTAACCTAGTTTCACTTAATTGGACCAAAAAGAAATAATATGTTTTTTAAGAGTTATTCTAATGATGGCACATTGCTGCAATTAACTCCTGATTTTGTTTTTAAATATGGTTCTGTCACGCGTTACTGAAGTGGCACTGTAACTCGCTGCTACTAAATGGATTAACTACGTAACAAAAAAATAAATAATTGAAGAAAAACATCGCCCTGAATCTGAAGAATCAGCCACTGAGGTTGTCGAAACGTAGGTTCGCAATGGTTGATTACTAGGGTGGCCTCAGCCGTGAGTGGGCCATTGAATTCTGAAAGCAGTTTCACGTCTTGATTGAAAGCGCAAAGGAAAACTGAATCAGATTACATGACTGTCGCGCTTTTTATGACTGCTTGCCACAGAATTTTTTAATTAAGTTGTTTCAATAAAAGTTTTATGCTAATATAAGTTTACCCCTTGTGGCTAAATGAATGGCTGTTTTGGTACCAGTGCTTATACAAGTGACTTAATATTAATTTAAAGCTTTATTTAATACTGATTTTTACAGATCAAACCATAATGGCACAGAACGGAAACGGAGCTGCAAGTGAGAGTGATGTTACGTCACTTGGTACCGGACAAGAGCTGAACTTTGATGATGGCACATTGAAAGGTGAAGATTCTTGAAATTGTTAATAGTGTATCACCAAAAGGCCTTTAAGGTGATTCCTTAGTAAAAGAATCTAACATAGATTGTAGATGAAACTTGGTACACTCATATAACAAGTCAAGAGGTTGATAAAAAAAGTAATAAAAAGTGGGGGTCACGGGGCTTGTTTTGACGTCAGAATGCTGACAAATATGGCTATTTAGGACCCTTTGACAAAAACAGCGTGTAGCCCAAAATTAGACAAAAAGGAGAGGTTTTTTCGATGATGCATATGGTATCGCACAGGATTTGACTTAAATGTATTGTTTATCTACTTACGTACCAGAAAAATGCCTCTTAATACCCTTGTTTTTAATATACGCTCCAAAGCAGAATTAAATTGGACACGCGCTATTCGACTCGTGATAGCTCAATCCGTACAATTTAGTGAAATTGCCAAAAAACCGAACATAGATTTGTGCCAATTTTTTTTCTCATCGAAAGGAAGCACTGTCATCATTAAAATCATGAAATAAAAAATGGGGGTCACCGTACTCGTTTTTGCGGTAGAGCTACAGGAAGTCTGCACCAAATTGATTTTCTCCGATTTTTGAGAGAGGACTTGGGCGCGTTTCAAAATGTCATGTATGTGAAAGGGGGAAGAAAGCATTTAAAAAATCCGTTTTTGCAGAATTTACATCGAGATATCTCATTTAGGACAGATTGTGATAAAGAAAGTGTTTAAATGAAAATCAAAGAAAGAACAAGTTTAACATCCACTATCGAGGTTCTCCGTGAGGAAGTCGAACTCAGCAACACGCGCGCGTACTACTTCCGTTATGCAAATTCCCAACACACTGAGTCTCACCTCGGCAAGAAACAACCGCAAGCAAAAATTTCCAATAGCTTTTCTCTTCAGTAAACTTCATTTTAATAATGTTACTGAGATGCTTTTTTTCTTACGGCGGCCATCTTGTTATGGGCAGTAAGAGATGCGCAGTGCACTTCCAGCGAATCACCTTAACATAGCACACTAAGGAGAAATTAAATAAAAGATACAGAAAAGAAAAAAAAAACATCATTTGAAAACATTCAACATACAAAAGTGGTTAAAGAGTGAAAGTCGTTAAACATTATCTCTAGTGAAGGGGGTTTTTAAATTTTTTATCTAGATTAGGCTTGTTTTAGATTTCGTGGTCAACGAATTACTTTCTCTCGCGGATTCACCGTTGTATCCAGCACTGCATTAGCTCTCGGCAAGTACGACTCCTATTTTCCCGCCAACCCGAAAGATGCGCACGTACTGCGCATAACGCTTAGTCAAATGTAATGCATTTCAAGCTTTTTTGGCAGTTTTAGAGCTAACAAGTGATACCATATGCCTATCCGGGGAATAAATGATCTCTGTCATATTTTTTGTTTTAATCTATAGCAAAGAGACGAAGACAGAAACTAACACAAAAAAAGTTGCACACAATAGTCCGCATTGTACTCTTATCTTTTGTACTCACAATTTTAATTCACTATTTATTCTTTTTATACCATTGCAAGTTTCTTTCCAGAGGGTTATTACGGATTTCAAGAGACGTGAATGATCATTCTGCCTTGGTCAAGCCAACTAAAAAAATACTTGCCAAATTTTCCTGCCCCAAAAGAATCCTGGAATCAAAAATTTCAAACCCAACAAATCCTTCGATCATCTCCGTTACCAAAATTCCGGAGTACCTCCACTGTGGTTTCGTTCCACCCCAAATTTCTTTATCGAAAGTTTTCATCAGGGCTTATGACGTACTTATAACCTCAAAACTGTCGATTACGATGCTGAATCGTAGATATCTACAAGTTAAAAGGAAACAACCACGAATGGGAAAAGAACCAAGTATCCTCTATTTTTTGGAAACCGAAATACACTCACATGGAAAACGAAGCACCATCAACTCCGGTGAAAATGCCTGAAATAAACTACAATGGCGTGGGGTATTTGAAATCAAACGTCTGCCTCGGGGAGGGGAGAGCATGGTAGAGTTTTAAATTTTTAGCTCCTTACATTCATGAGAAATTTTACAGTCATGTGTGGTGTTTGCCAAATTTTCATGCGGTACTTATGTAATTGTGGTCTTGAATTCTGATATTGTGGCATTACTAAACAAGCGGAATTTTTTGTTTTTGGCTTGGTGATTTTTAGCATGGTTTTGTTGAATTTGTCGATTTTTCTTTGCGGTGTTACGGAGTTCGGTATACCCCTACCCCCTGCAATCTTAATTTTCGAGCATGCGTATAATTCTACTACAAGGCCGGCTTCGATAGTGTGATGTGGTGCCCAGTTGAGGGAGTAGAAGGCTTTTACTTTAGTGCCAAACAGTAATCTTCCCATGATAATTTGTTATGCGGTTGAAGACCCTCGTTGAACCCACGAACAGAAACAATTAGAAAGAAATTTATAATAATGGAGGCCGAAATCGTATACTGTAACCACAGCACCTTGACATGGTATCATTTATTATTATTACTCATTATTATTATGATTATGATTATAATTATTAGCATCATTATGATTATGCTTATGATTATTATGATTATTATTTGAAAAGGTTATTTTAGTGTTAATCCAATCTTAAGTTTTTGTAATTTGAAAGTAACAAAAGTGTTGTTGTCAATGTGGTCATAACCTTCAGATATCTATAAGCAGCAAACGGGCCGGATTTATCTAATTAACGATGTTTTTATATCACGAATTTCTATCAACAAAGTATTATCAATAACGAAAGCTGTTGCAAATTACGACCATTATCTCCTTCAGTCCTTAAAAGCTTCAAGTAAACTTAATCGAGTTTCACTTGGACCAAAAAGAAACAATATGTTTATAAGGGTCATTCTAATGTTGGTACATTGCTGCAATTGACTCCTAATTCTGTTTTCAAATATGATTCTGTCACGCTTTACTGAGGTGGCACTGTAACTCGCTGCTACTACATGGATCGATTACATAACAAAAAAATAAATAATAATAATAATAAAAAAAAAACATCGCTCTAAATCTGAAGATGAATCAGCCACCGAGATGGTCGAAACGTGAGTTGGCAATGTTTGCGGTTACTAGGGTGGCCTGAGCGAGTGGGCTACTGAATTCTGGAAAGCAGTTTCATGTCTTGATTGAAAGCGCAATGGAAAACTGAATCAGATTATGTGTACAGTCCTGTTGTATGAAAATGACTTCACCGCGAGTTTCATGAATGCCTGCCACAGAATTTTGATTGATTTGTTTCAATACAAGTTTTATACTAATGTGAGTTTACCACTTGTGGCCAAATGAATGGCTGTTTTGGTACCAGTGCTTATACAAGTGAAGATAATATTAGCTTAAAGCTTTAAATATAATTGATTTTTCCAGATCAAACCATTATGGAACAGAGTGGAAACGGAGCAGCATGTGACCGTGATGTTACTTCACTTGGCACCGGACAAGAGCTGAACTTTGATGATGACACACTGAAAGGTAAAGATTCTTACAACTGTTAACAGTGTATCACCAAAAGGCCTTTAACACAGCAAACTAAGGAGAAATGAAATAAAAGACACAGAAAAGAAAAAAAACGTCATTTGAAAACATTCAACATACGGAAGCATATGGTTAAAGAGTGAAAGTCGTTAAAGATAGTCTCTACTGAAGGTGGTTTTTTAACTTTTTATCTAGATTAGGTTTTTTCTAGAATTAGTGGCCGACGAATTCTTTTATCTTGCGGATTCACCTTCATAGAAAACACTGCATTAGCTCCCCGCAAGTATGAAAAGGAGTATAATTGGAAAAGAACCAAGTATCCTTTATTTTTTGAGGCACTTCATAACCGTAAAACAGATTGTCGAAAACAAAGCTGAATCGGAGAGACCTACAAGTAAAAAGGAAACAACCACGAATGGGAAAAGAACCAAGTATCTTGTACTTTTTGGAAACAGAAATACACGCAACTGGAAAACGAAGCGCCCTCAACTCCAGTGAAAAGGCCTGCAATAATCTAAAATGGGTCAGTCACTTTGAAGTGTGACCATCCCCTTTGGGCATTTGCGCTCTAGGTACTCTTACCCACGATGGGATATTTGGAATCAAATGTTTGTCTCGGGGAGGGGAGAGTATAGAGGAGTTTTATTATTTTTAGCGTCTTATATTGAGAAATTTTGCGGTATTGTGGTATTCGGCAAATTTTCACGAGGTACCTTTTATACCCCTAACCGCTCCAATCTAATTTTGCATGAGTATTCTTCTACTGCAAGACCAGCTTCGATAGTGTGATATTGAGCCCAGTTGCGGTTGTCGAAAGCTTTTCACTTCAGTACCAAACAATATTTCCGTGATAATTTGTCATGCGGTTGAACCCATCAACAGAAACAATTAGAAAGGCATTTATAATAATGGATGCCGAAATTCTATGGTGCAACCACAGCACCTTCACATAGTACCGTTTATTACTATCATTATTATTATTATTATTATTATTATTATTATTACTATCATTATTATTACTATTTGAAAAGGTTATTTTAGTGTTAATCCAATCTTAAGATTTGGCAGTTTATCACGAATTTTTATCAACAAAGTATTACTGATCAATAACGAATTAAGATTTTTACCTTAAGCAAATTTTCATGCGGTACTTATGTAATTGTAGTCTTGAATTCTGATATTGTGGTATTTTTAAACATGCGGACTTTTTGTTATTGGCTCGGCGCAGATGATGGCACATTGAAAGGTGAAGATTCTTACAACTGTTAATAGTATATCACCAAAAGGCCTTTAAGGTGATTCCTTAGTAAAAGAATCTAACATAGATTGTAGATGAAACTTGGTACACTGATGAAACAAGTCAGGAAGATGATAAAAAAGTGACAAAAAGTGGGGGTCACGGGGCTTGTTTTGACGTCACAATACTGACAAATATGGCTATTTAGGACCCTTCAACAAAAACGGCGCGTAGACCAAAATTAGACAAAAAGGAGAGGTTTTTTTGATGATGCATATGGTACCGCACAGAATTTGACTTTAATGTATTGTTTATCTACTTACGTACCAGAAAAATGCCTTTTAATGCCCTTGTTTTTAATATACGCTCCAACGTAGAATTAAATTGGACACGCGCTATTCGACCCGTGATAGCTCAATCCGTACAATTTAGTAAAATTGCCAAAAAACTGAACATAGATTTGTGCCAATTTTTTTTCTCATCGAAAGGAAACACTGCCCTTATTAAAAGCATGAAATAAAAAATTGGGGTCACCGTACTCGTTTTTACAGAATTTACATCGAGATATCTCAATTAGGACACAGTGTGATAAAGAAAGCGTTTAAATGAAAATCAAAGAAAGAACAAGTTTAACATCCACTATCGAGGTTCTCCGTGAGGAAGTCGAACTCAGCAACACGCGCGCGTACTGCTTCCGTTATGCACATTCCCAACACACTGAGTCTCACCTCGGCAAGAAACAACCGCAAGCAAAAATTTCCAATAGCTTTTCTCTTCAGTAAACTGCATTTTAATAATGTTACTGAGATGCTCTTTTTTTACGGCGGCCATCTTGTTATGCGCAGTAAGAGATGCGCAGTGCACTTCCAGCGAATCACCTTAACATAGCACACTAAGGAGAAATTAAATAAAAGATACAGAAAAGAAAAAACATCATTTGAAAACATTCAACATACAAAAGTGGTTAAAGAGTAAAAGTCATTAAACATTATCTCTAGTGAAGGTGGTTTTTAAATTTTTTTATCTAGATAAGGCTTGTTTTAGATTTCGTGGTCAACGAATATCTTTCTCTCGCGGATTCACCGTTGTATCCAGCACTGCATTAGCTCTCGGCAAGTACGACTCCTATTTTCCCGCTAACCCGAAAGATGCGCACGTACTGCGCATAACACTTCAGTAGTATTCTCTAAAGCTACAAATTTAATACATTTCAAGCTTTTTTGGTATTTTTAACTTCAGAAAGTGAGTAACTGAAGGGCCACATTTGCCACTGTTTCACAAGTCTGTGACCAATGTCGTAGTCATCGCCATTTATGAGAACTAACAAGTGACACCATTTGCCCGTCCAGGGAATAAATGATCTCTGTCATATTTTTTGTTTTAATCTGTAGCAAAAAGACGAAGACGGAAAAGAACACAAAAAAAAGTTTCACACGATAGTCCGCATTGTACTCTTATCTTTCGTCCTCACAATTTTAATTCACTATTTTATTTTTTTATACCATAGCAAGTTTCGTTCCCAAGGGTTATTCCGCATTTCAAGAGACGTGAATGATCATTCTGTGTTGGTCAAGCCAAGTAAAAAAATAATTGCCAAATTTTCTTACCCCAAAAGAATCCTGGAATCAAAAATTTCAAACCCAACAAATCCTTCGATCATCTCCGTCACTAAAAATCCGGAGTACCTCCACTGGGGTCTCGTTCCACCCCAAATTTCTTTATCGAAAGTTTTCATCAGTGCTTATGAGGTATTTCATAACCGCAAAACAAATTGTCGAATACGAAGCTGAATCGCAGATATCTACAAGTAAAAAGGAAACAACCACGAATGGGAAAAGAACCAAGTATCTTCTATTTTCTGGAAACCAAAATACACTCAACTGGAAAACGAAGCACCCTCAACTCCGGTGAAAATGCCTGAAATAGACTACAATGGGGTGGGGTATTTGGAATCAAACGTCTGCATCGGGGAGGGGAGAGTATGGTAGAGTTTTAAATTTTTAGCTCTTTACATTTAGAAATTTTACAGTATTGTGGTATTTGCCAAATTTTCATGCGGTACTTATGTAATTGTGGTCTTGAATTCTGATATTGTGGCATTACTAAACAAGCGGAATTCTTTGTTTTTGGCTCGGTGATTTTTAGCATGGTTTTGTTGAATTTGTCGATTTTTCTTTGCGGTGTTACGGAGTTCGGTATACCCCTACCCCCTGCAATCTTAATTTTCGAGCATGCGTATAATTCTACTACAAGGCCGGCTTCGATAGTGTGATGTGGTGACCAGTTGCGGGTGTAGAAGATTTTTACTCTAGTGCCAAACAGTAATCTTCCCATGATAATTTGTTATGCGGTTGAAGACCCTCGTTGAACCCACGAACAGAAACAATTAGAAAAAAATTTATAATAATGGATGCCGAAATCGTATACTGTAACCACAGCACCTTGACATGGTATCATTTATTATTATTACTCATTATTATTCTGATTATGATTATAATTATTAGCATCATTATGATTATGTTTATGATTATTATGATTCTTCTTTTAAAAAGTTATTTTAGTGTTAATCCAATCTTAAGTTTTTGCAAGAGACTATAAAGGGGACAGAGAGGGCATCCCCCATATACACCCTATTCCATAGGTAATTCGTCTCGAGTTATTTTTAGAATCGGGATAAAGTTACCTCGCGCGAGGCGTGGATGTTTCGTGGAGGTTTCGCTTGACCAAACGCCGTGCAAAACATGTCGGGCGAGAGGCAATGAAAGCGTAAAAAGATCGAGAGCATTCCTGAATATTGAAGCGAAATGAGTCGGCGCTCACCTGGGAAAAAGGAATCGCTGGACTCTTTGACAACCCGTGAAATCAGTTTAACTCGAAGTTGTCGTAACCTCAGTGCTTTAATAAAATGAGAAATTTCGCCGGTCTATTGAAACCGGTCGTTTGTACAATTTAGGGAGTTTAAGATCCAACGACGCGGACGACAACTAGAACGTCAAAAAAACAATAGGTTTAATTAGCAAAACAACAACTTCGCACGTGCAACACACTTTTTTGTTCATTTCTTTCCCGTTTTTGCACGACTACGACGTGAAAATGCCTAATTTCGCGTTTTATGGAGGACGTAAATAAGCAACGACGAAATTTTATTTCTCTTTCTGAGCTTGAATATGGTCCCTTGAAATTCAGCTTTAGGAGGGTTCGCCTACAATTGACAAAGTAAGTGGGTAGGAATAATCGCTATAAAGACTGAAAAAAATAAACATCAAACCAGAAATTGCTCTCTTCAAACTGTAAATTATAAATGATCCTGAGAGAATATTCAGTGTGTTAAGGATTTCCCTGCTCTACTGTTAGCTCTATACAAGAGAGGAAGGGCGATTCTTTTTTAATTTCGGTTTCGCTGACACAGCTTTCGCAGAAATCTCGCTGTAGTCGTTTTCGTCGACAAAAGGAATAGCAAAATCGCTCTCCGCGTCTTCCCCCATTTTGTTCTGCGTCATTTCGTGAAGGACGCGTGGCTCTCAGCGTGGGTCATCCACGCGGAACACATTCGCGCTATGTGATTGGCTGTTGTCTAATCCCCCTTGAGATCTGTGGTGTTAAAAATAACTCGAGACGAATTACCTATGGAATAGGGTGTATATGGGGGATGCCCTCCCTGTCCCCTTTATAGTCTCTTGGTTTTTGTAATTTGAAAGTAAAAAAGTGTTGTTGTCAATGTGGTCATAGCCTTCAAATATCTTTAAGTAGCAAACGGGATTTATCTAATTAACAATATTTTTATCAACAACTTTTATCAACAAAGTATTATCAATAACGAAAGCTGTTGCAAATTACGACCATTATCTCCTTCAGTCCTTAAAAGCTTCAAGTAAACTTAATCGAGTTTCACTTGGACCAAAAAGAAACAATATGTTTATAAGGGTCATTCTAATGATCACGGGCAGATTGCTGCAATTGACTCCTGATTCTGTTTTCAAATATGGTTCTGTCACGCTTTACTGAGGTGGCACTATAACTCGCTGCTACTACATGGATCGATTACGTAACAAAAAATAGATAATTAAAAAAAAGACATCGCTCTAAATCTGAAGATGAATCAGCCACCGAGATTGTCGAAACGTGAGTTGAAAATGGTTGGTTACTAGGGTGGCCTGAACGAGTTGGCTTCTGAATTCTGGAAAGTAGTTTCATGTCTTGATTGAAAGCGCAATGGAAAACTGAATCAGATTATGTGTACAGTCCTGCTGTATGAAAATGACTTCACCGCGAGTTTCATGACTGCCTGCCACAAAATTTTGATTGATTTGTTTCAACAAAAGTTTTTAACTTATGTGAGTTTACCACTTGTGGCAAAATGAATTGCTGTTTTGGTACCAGTGCTTATACAGGTGAAGATAATATTAGTTTAAAGCTTTAAATATACTTGATTTTTCCAGATCAAACCATTATGGCACAGAGTGGAAACGGAGCAGCATGTGACCGTGATGTTACGTCACTTGGTACCGGACAAGAGCTAAACTTTGATGATGACACACTGAAAGGTAAAGATTCTTACAACTGTTGAAAGTGTATCACTAAAAGGCCTTTAACATAGCAAACTAAGGAGAAATGAAATAAAAGACATAGAAAAGGAAAAAAGAAAAACGTTATTTGAAAACATTCAACATACGGAAGTGTATGGTTAAAGAGTGAAAGTCGTTAAACATAATCTCTACTGAAGGCGGTTTTTTAACTTTTTATCTAGATTAGGCTTTTTCTAGAATTAGTATAGGGGCCGACGAATTCTTTTATCTTGCGGATTCACCGTTATAGAAAACACTGCATTAGCTCTCGGCAAGTATGAAAAGGAGTATAATTGGAAAAGAACCAAGTATCCTGTATTTTTTGGAAACCGAAATACACTAAACTGGAAAACAAAGCACCTTCAACTCCGGTGAAAGGGCCTGCAACCAACTAAAATGGGTCAGTTGATTTGAATTGTGACCATCTTCTTTGGGAATTTGCGTTGCCTCTAGGTACTCGTACCTACGGTGGGACATTTGGAATCGAACGTCTGTCTCGGGCAGGGGAAAGTATGGTAGAGTTTTACATTTTCAGCGCCTTACATTGAGAAATTTTGCGGTATTGTGGTATTCGGCAAATTTTCACGAGGTACCTTTTATACCCCTAACCGCTCCAATCTAATTTTGCATGAGTATTCTTCTACTGCAAGACCAGCTTCGATAGTGTGATATTGAGCCCAGTTGCGGTTGTCGAAAGCTTTTCACTTTACTACCAAACAATATTTCCGTGATAATTTGTCATGCGGTTGAACCCATCAACAGAAACAATTAGAAAGGCATTTATAATAATGGATGCCGAAATTCTATGGTGCAACCACAGCACCTTCACATAGTACCGTTTATTACTATCATTATTATTATTATTATTATTATTATTATTATTATTATTATTATTATTATTATTATTATTATTATTATAATTACTATCATTATTATTACTATTTGAAAAGGTTATTTTAGTGTTAATCCAATCTTAAGATTTGGCAGCTTATCACGAATTTTTATCAACAAAGTATTACTGATCAATAACGAATTAAGATTTTTACCTTAAGTTCTAAAAAGCTACAAGTAATTTTATTTCACTTGCACGAAAATGCGATAATATGTTTATAAGGGTCATTTTAATGATAGCACATTGCTGCAATTAACTCCTGAATCTGTTTTCAAATACTGACGACGGGGATGGTTCTGTCACGCGTTACTGCATGAAGTGGCACTGTAACTCCCTGTTACTAAGTCGATTGACTACGTAACAAAATTGTTTATAACTGAAGAAAAGAACATTGCTCTGAATCTGAAGATGAATCAGCCACTGAGATTGTCGAAACGTAAGTTGGTAATGATTGGTTACAAAGGTGGCCTGAGCGAGTGGACCACTGAATTCTGGAAAGCAGTATCACGTTTTGATTGAAAGCGCAATAGAAAAGTGAATCAGATTACATGTACTGTCCTGTCTTTTTACTTATTAGTTTCTAAGAAACAGACTGGGTTATCATAATTATACTTGTAATGTTGGTAAAGCATTCTAATTACCGCGTTCTTGTGACAGCACCGTAGCCTTTATTCAATTCTTTTGCTTACAAAAGGTTAAACGGCTTCAAAGTTCAAAGGTTTAAATAATATGGAAGAAATTGAAGTTTAGATTTGGAGTCCAGAGCTTAACAAAGTCATCAAAAAATGTTTGTTTATTCACGGGCCTCTTGATAGCACAAAAATGGCAACTACAATTGTGTACTCGTAGGCTACTTGCGATCAGTCAGTTCAACGGCATAGTTCTTCGTTCTATTGAACATAGGCACGTATAACGTGCATGAGCTATCATGGATGCTTCAGTGTAACTGTACAAATGTACCTTTTTAACCCTAATTTTAGAGTGGTTTATTGTTTGAAATTGTCCGGAAATTACGTATTGCTGTACATGAAAATGATGACAGAAACAAAATCATGATGACAGCTGAAAACGCGAAAGTTACGCACAAGTTGTGTCTATCCTCATCGCTATAGAAAACTTATTAGTCCATCCAGAAGGATTATATGCTTCTGGTCCATCACACTGCGACCGACATACAAGGATATTGATACACTATAAGAACACCGACAAATGAGCTATTTTGAATGGTATAGGAAAGAAGAGGACGAGACTTAAAAAGTGTTTTCAACATGCTTTAATTTTACGACTTTAGGAACGATAGCGTTTGCAAAGTGAAAACTGTTTGAGCTGGCGATCACGTGGTGTGACCAAGGATTAGCAGTATCCTTTTACTCTAAGTTTTCCTCCATAGCAGTTTCATGTCTTGCTTAAAAGCGCAATGGAAAACTGAATCAGATCACGTGTACTATCCTATTATATGAAAATTACTTCACCGCGCGTTTCGTGACTCCCTGCCACAGAATTTTGATTGATTTGTTTCAATAAAAGTTTTATACGAATGTGAGTTTACCACTTGTGGCCAAATGAATGGCTGTTTTGGTACCAGTGCTTATGCAAGTGAAGATAGTATTAATGTAAAGCTTTAAATATACTTGATTTTTCCAGATCAAACCATTATGGCACAGAGTGGAAACGGAGCAGCATGTGACCGCGATGTTACATCACTTGGTACCGGACAAGAGTTGAGCTTTGAAGACGACACACTGAAAGGTAAAGATTCTTACAACTGTTAATAGTGTATCACCAAAAGGCCTTTAACATAGCAAACTAAGGAGAAATGAAATAAAAGACATAGAAAAGGAAAAAAAAAAGTCATTTGAAAACATTCAACATACGGAAGTGTATGGTTAAAGAGTGAAAGTCGTTAAACATAATCTCTACTGAAGGCGGTTTTTTTAACTTTTTATCTCGATCAGGCTTTTTCTAGAATTAGTGGCCGACGAATCCTTTTATCTTGCGGATTCACCGTTATAGAAAACACTGCATTAGCTCCCCGCAAGTATGAAAAGGAGTATAATTGGAAAAGAACCAAGTATCCTGTATTTTTTGGAAACCGAAATACACTCAACTGGAAAACAAAGCACCCTCAACTCCGGTGAAAGGGCCTGCAACCAACAAAAATGGGCCAGTTAATTTGAAGTCTTGAATTTGCGTTGCTTCTAGGTACTCCTACCTACGGTGGAACATTTGGAATTAAACGTCTGTCTCGGGGAGGGCAGAGTATGGTAGAGTTTTACAGTTTTAGCGCCTTACATTGAGAAATTTTGCGGTATTGTCGTGTTCGTCAAATTTTCACGAGATACCTTTTATACCCCTAGCCGCTCCAATCTTATTTTGCATGCGTATACTTCTACTGCAAGACCGGCTTCGATAGTGTGATGTTGAGCCCAGTTGCGGTAGTTGAAAGCTTTTCACTTTAGTACCAAACAATATTTCCATGATAATTTGTTATGCGGTTGAACCCATCAACAGAAAAAATAAGAAAGGCATTTATAATAATGGATGCCAAAATTCTATGGTGCATCCACAGCACCTTCACATGGTACCATTATTATTATTATTATTATTATTATTATTATTATTATTATTATTATTATTATTATTATTATTATTATTATTATTATTATTATTATTATTATCATTTGAAAATTTTATTTTAGTGTTAATCCAATCTTAAGATTTGGTAGTTTGTCACGAATTTTTATCAACAAAGCCGGTATTACTGATCAATAACGAATTAAGCTTTTTACCATAAGTTCTAAAAAGCTACAAGTAATTTTATTTCACTTGCATGAAAATGAGATAATATGTTTATAAGGATAATTCTAATGATAGCACATTGGTGCAATTAACTCCTGAATCTGTTTTCAAATACACGCCGGGGATGGTTCTGTCACGCGTTACTGAAGTGGGACTGTAACTCCCTGTTACTAAGTCGATTGACTACGTAACAAAATTATTATTTAGAACTGAAGAAAAAGAACATTGCTCTGAATCTAAAGATGAATCAGCCACCGAGATTTTCGAAACGTAAGTTGGTAATGGTTGGTTACAAAGGTGGCCTGAGCGAGTGGACCACTGAATTCTGGAAAGCAGTATCACGTTTTGATTGAAAGCGCAATAGAAAAGTGAATCAGCTTACATGTACTGTCCTGTGATATGAAAATTACTTCACCGCGCGTTTCATGACTGCCTGCCACAGAATTTTGATTGGCTTTTTTTTTTCGGCAATAAAAGTCTGGAAAATGAAGAAATGATCGTCGCAGTGAACGCAATTTATGCAATTGCGTAAAGAAGCCTGAAAAAAAATTCAGGACCTCAACGGGGTTTGAACCCGTGACCTAATGTTAGTTTACCACTTGTGGCAAAATGAATGGTTGTTTTGGTACCAGAGCTTATACAAGTGAAGAGAATATTAGTTTAAAGCCTTTTACTGATTTCTTCAGGTCAAACCATTATGGTACAGAGTGGAAACGGAGAAGCATGTGACCGTGATGTTACGTCACTTGGTACCGGAAAAGAGCTGAACTTTGACGATGACACAATGAAAGGTAAAGATTTTTACAACTGTTAACAGTGTATCACCAAAAGGCCTTAAACATTTGAAAACATTCAACATACGGAAGTGCATGGTTAAAGAGTAAAAGTCGTTAAATAGTTTCTCCACTGAAGGTGGTTTTTTAATCTTTTATCTAGATTAAGCTTTTTCTGTAATTTGTGGCCGGCGAGTTCTTTTAAGGCTTTTGGATTCACCGTTATAGACAGCACTGCATTAGCTCCCGGCAAGTATGATTCCTATTTTCCCGCCAAACCGAAAGATGCACACGTACCACATAACGCCTTAGTAGTACGTGTTCCTTCTGGAGCTACCTATTTAATGCATTTCAAGCTTTTTCGAAATTTTTAACTTCAGAAAGTGAGTAATTGAACGAGCAAATTTGCCACTCTCTGTAACTAATGTCATTGTCAACGCCATTTATGAGTTAATAAGTGACACCATTTGCCTGACCGGGGAAAAAATGATCTCTGTCATTTGTTTTTTAATCGCCACTTGTAGCAAAGAGATGAAGATGGAAATGAACACAAAAAATATTTGGATACGGTAGTCCCGTGTTGTACTTTTATCCTACTCACAATTATAATTCACCATTTTATTTTTGTTTTCTTTCTTTATTTTTTCTATCACTCTTCCTGTCGAAAGGATCAGTTCACGATTCAAGCTCTCGCGTCGAGGATACTGTACTGACATTGAAAATAAACCTACGAACCAAATTTGGAACACTTATAAAGCCCATGTTCAGTAGTTTTGATGTAGTTATTTTTCGATTTAATGGCATAATAAAACAACCTGCTTTATTTTTAGCAATAGCTGAAGTCTACACAACCGAAGGCAATGAAGCATGCTTAAAGGAAGATTACAGTAACGCCGGTTACTTTTATACTGAGGGAGTTAAAGTAAACGGCAAGGACGAAGACCTAGCAGTATCCTTTTACTCTAAGTATTCCTCCATAGCTGAAAGATGATTTATTTTCACAACTTGTTATACACCTGCACTTCCGTTACGATCTGGTTACCATTTTTATCGACTAACGGTTCGGTGCTTATTTGAGGGCGGTGCTTATCTAAACTTCTTCTGCGAATTACACAGAAGTACGTGATATTTTCTTAGTATTTCTTTGTTTTGCTCATGAGCGACCCCCAAAACACAAACGTTATTTCTAATAAAAGTGAGTTTTTAAAAAGTCTGTGTAGCAATAACAGTGACAGCAATATTAACAAGAGAGGATTATCCTCTCTTTAACTATGTTGCTGGGAGCTTGCTGCGTTTACTACAGTCATACCTGTATCGTCTGTCACCCTTAAGATATGGGCGACCGCTATATATAAGTTTCCTGTAAACTAAACTGGATGTTGAGTTCGTCCAACGTTTGTAGCTATAGTTTCCTCCATTCGATTGCCATGAAATGGCTAATTGATTTGACGATTTCGCTAGAATTCATTTTTCCGTGTACTTTGGAGGACACACAGCAAAGTTTGCTGCATGATTTGATCGTAATCCTATTTGTTGACCTTTATACACAGGTAAAAAATAATGCAATCGTGCATTTTGGGAGTCTAAAGGGGGCCGGACCGCATTCGTTTTAGAGAGGTGACCGCTCTACACAGATCAACTTTCGGAGAGTTGTCCAGTAGCCGTAGTATATAGGGTGACCGATACATACAGGGCCATAATATACAGGTTTGACCGTTTTCTTTTTTTTGCTTCTAAACAGGCTGCTCATAAGGCGCAACGCTCTGACCGATTTAACACGGTACACGTTCTTTTTAAAACATTTTTGCTTTCCAAGCCAAAAAGGGGGGGGGTGTATCTTTTTGTTTTCACCTTGTTGTATATGATTTGATACAACCCCGTGGTGGACTAGAATCACAACAAGATGAGATAAGTTAATTATATTCCACCTACTGCAAGCATTCTTAACTTCAACTTAATTTCGATATTATTTACACCTTAACAATTTGAAAAGATCGACACGGAAAACACCACGTTGCTTGAACTAAGAAAACTGGCGTTGAACTGCGTAAATAAAACGACGAGTAGAAGAGCCGTGGAGAACGAGGTATTTTGTTTTATTTCTTATATAAAAGGGCATTTTGAATCGTTTTGCCTTTAAATTGTCGAAGTGACATACATATTACATATTAATACTTTTTGCTGATGATACCATATGGTTGACTCTAATAGAAGAGATTCCATCGATACCACCATTCGTTCCTTTTCGGCGAATGTTAAATACAGTCGAATGGCTGGTTCGTCTTTCTTGCATTGAACTCAGCTGTTTCGATTCAACCAATGATCAGTGATGATGGAGCTCGAAAAGGTTATATATGAGATTTCAAGGGTTTGAATTAATGTTGATGGAAGTTAATGTCTATTTTCTATCCACATATACAGCATTCCCTAATTAAAATAAATATTAGTTCATAACTACTAGAAAAGACATAGTGTCCGAAAAATAGTTTCCTTAAAGAAACTTTAGGAGCTTTCCATTCAAACAAAACGTCAGCTTGCTGGAATTTTCGGCATTTTCCCGTAGCAAATAGAACAGCATCTTTAAAAACTTCCAAAAAAGAGGACAACCTCGCGAGGTATACCCAATTTTTTTCCCGGAAGTTTTCTTTCCATTCATTTTTGCTTCGGGGATTTCTAGGCCGAATTTTCCTTTGAATGGTTCGCATTTCGGAAATTCAACAGTTTCGACAATTTCTGGAAACATGTCCTGGAAATTTCTGTACCATTTGCCTCTGTTTTCAAATTTTCGAAAGGTTTGGTTGAATGGAAGGCCCCCTTGATTCTCTGTGCGATAACTTTCATAGTCGAGAAAATAAATGAACGGGGAGTCAAGGCGGACTGGTCAAATATCAGCTCTTGTAGTATCCGTTTAAGAAATACAGTTCATCAGTAATACCCCTATACTTGAGAGAGCAGGAGACACTCTGGTACTCTAATACTCAGAAACTTGCTGTCCGAGCTATATTATGTGCTAATCTGTTTTCAGAACCACAATCTCACGCAAGTAATAATAGTGGGATTTTGTATTGCTGGGGATTTGGCTGCAGCAGTATTAGCGGGAGTCGTCCAAAATCTCGACGTTAAATCCGCTAGAAAAGAGTTGACTGTTCGTATTGCGACAAAAAATCTTGCCGGCTATTTTCTTCCTCACGAAGGGTATAACTTTACATTAAAAACATCTTCTATACCATAACTTGCTTCAAAAGAGGGTTTGTTTTACATATTTTATAGGCATGCCCAGGAAGTAAAGGTAAACATGGAAAACCCGACCAAACTTCCAAAACGAATTGGTTGTACAGTAATCACCTTGGACTGAAAGCTTCAAAACGCGGTGATTTTAAAATAGCCCGGGATTACTTCGAGATGTCATTGAATGAAGCCAAACAGATCCGGAACAAAGACGCAGAAGGAGTTAGCTATAACAACCTTGGCGAAGCATATCTGTCTCTCAGTGATTTCAAAAAAGCAATCGAGTTTTATCAGCTGGCTCTAAAAATCGCAAAAGATACTGGAAACAAAGATCAAGAAGCAAGTATATATAACAACCTTGGCCTTGCCTATCAGTCTCTCAGCGAGTTCAAAAAAGCAATCGAGTTTTATCAGCTGGCTCTAAAAATCGCAAAAGATACTGGAAACAAAGATCAAGAAGCAACTACATATAAAAACCTTGGCAGTGCCTATCAGTCTCTCAGTGATTTCAAAAAAGCAATCGAGTTTCATCAGCTGGCTCTAAGAATCGCAAAAGATACTGGAAACAAAGATCAAGAAGGATCTATATATACCAACCTTGGCAGTGCCTATCAGTCTCTCAGTGATTTCAAAAAAGCAATCGAGTTTTATCAGCTGGCTCTAAGAATCGCAAAAGATACTGGAAACAAAGATCAAGAAGGATCTATATATACCAACCTTGGCCGTGCCTATCAGTCTCTCAGTGATTTCAAAAAAGTAATCGAGTTTCATCAGCTGGCTCTAAGAATCGCTAAAGACACTGGCGACAAAGATCAAGAAGCAAATATATATAACAACCTTGGCAGTGCCCATCAGTCTCTCAGCGATTTCAAAAAAGCAATCGAGTTTTATCAGCTGGCTCTAAAAATCGCAAAAGATACTGGAAACAAAGATCAAGAAGCAAGTATATATAACAACCTTGGCAGTGCCTATCAGTCTCTCAGTGATTTCAAAAAAGCAATCGAGTTTTATCAGCTGGCTCTAAAAATCGCAAAAGATACTGGAAACAAAGATCAAGAAGGAACTATATATAACAACCTTGGCCTTGCCTATCAGTCTCTCAGCGAGTTCAAAAAAGCAATCGAGTTTTATCAGCTGGCTCTAAAAATCGCAAAAGATACTGGAAACAAAGATCAAGAAGCAACTACATATAAAAACCTTGGCAGTGCCTATCAGTCTCTCAGTGATTTCAAAAAAGCAATCGAGTTTCATCAGCTGGCTCTAAGAATCGCAAAAGATACTGGAAACAAAGATCAAGAAGGATCTATATATACCAACCTTGGCAGTGCCTATCAGTCTCTCAGTGATTTCAAAAAAGCAATCGAGTTTTATCAGCTGGCTCTAAGAATCGCAAAAGATACTGGAAACAAAGATCAAGAAGGATCTATATATACCAACCTTGGCCGTGCCTATCAGTCTCTCAGTGATTTCAAAAAAGTAATCGAGTTTCATCAGCTGGCTCTAAGAATCGCTAAAGACACTGGCGACAAAGATCAAGAAGCAAATATATATAACAACCTTGGCAGTGCCCATCAGTCTCTCAGCGATTTCAAAAAAGCAATCGAGTTCTATCAGCTGGCTCTAAAAATCGCAAAAGATACTGGAAACAAAGATGGAGAAGCAAGTACATATAACAACCTTGGCAGTGCCTATCAGTCTCTCAGCGATTTCAAAAAAGCAATCGAGTTCTATCAGCTGGCTCTAAGAATCGCGATAGATACTGGAAACAAAGATCAAGAAGGATCTATATATAACAACCTTGGCAGTGCCTATCAGTCTCTCAGCGATTTCAAAAAAGCAATCGAGTTCTATCAGCTGGCTCTAAAAATCGCAAAAGATACTGGAAACAAAGATGGAGAAGCAAGTACATATAACAACCTTGGCCTTGCCTATCAGTCTCTCAGCGATTTCAAAAAAGCAATCGAGATTTCTCAGCTGGCTCTAAAAATCGCAAAAGATACTGGAAACAAAGATGGAGAAGCAAGTATATATAACAACCTTGGCACTGCCTATGATTCTCTCAGTGATTTCCAAAAAGCAATCGAGTTTTATCAGCTGGCTCTAAAAATCGCAAAAGATACTGGAAACAAAGATCAAGAAGCAAGTACATATAACAATCTTGGCAATGCCTGTCAGTCTCTCCATAAAAAAGAAAAAGCAATCGAGTTTCATCAGCTGGCACTAAAAATCGCAAAAGATACTGGAAACAAATATCAACAAGGTGCTATATATAAAAGCGTTGGCTGCGTCTATCAGTCTCTCGGTGATTTGGAAAAAGCGATCGAGTGTTATCAGCTGAGTCTAAGAATGGCGAAAGATACTGGAGACAAAAATGGAGAAGGAACTACATACATCAACTTCGCTGGTGTCTATGCGCATCTCAGGGATTTCAAGAAAGCAATGGAAAATTATCAGTTAGCCATAAGTATAGCAAACGAGACTGGAAACAAAGATGCAGAACAACGTGGATATGATAACCTTGCTTGTGTTCTTTGGTTTCTTGGCGACTACTTCAAAGCCGAGCAGTGTTTTAAATCCTGTATTGAACTGGTAGAGGAAATGAGAGTCCTCCTTCAAGGAAACGACGAGTGGAAAATCGCCTTTCGGAATGAACGTGATTGCGTTAGTCGTTTAGTGAGACTGCAATTACAACAACGCACTGAACGTAAGACACTCGAGGCGCTTTTAACAGCTGAGAGGGGACGTGCAGAAGCTCTCGTGGACCTCTTGGAATCGCAATATGGCGTCAGGAAATCGATTTGTTCGTTGTCGAAACAGCAGACGGAACTTATCATTTCAAAACATATTTCGTCACCCACGTTATTTCTAATGAATGATACCCAGTCAGTGAATATCTGGATGCTGTTAAAGGGGGGAAAGCAGTGTGGGTTTGTGCAACAGGGAGTCAGTAATGACTTGACATCAATGACATACCAAACCTACAAACAGATTGGTGTGAACAAAAGCCTGTGGAAAAAGATTCTCTCCCGGAAAGAGATTGAAGACCAGGGTGGTGCTTTAAAAGTATTGTACGACATGATTATCGCCCCATTTTCACACTCGATAGAAGGTGATGAACTCGTCATTGTCCCTGACGGTTCATCATTCTTAATTCCTTATGCTGCCCTTGTGGACCAAAATTCCAGGTATTTATCTGAAACGCTTAGAATTAGATTGGTTCCATCACTGACAACCTTGAGGCTGCTGGCAGAATGTCCGGAGGGCCGCCATAGTACATCGGGGGCTCTACTTGTTGGCAACCCGTGGGTGGAAACTGTACGCATCAAAGGCTGCAGACCGTTTTCGCAGCTTCCAGGTGCTGAGGAAGAGGTAAAAATGATTGAACAAATTCTAAACATCGAGCCTCTCACCGGAAAGAACGCTACAAAAGATCGGGTCTTAAGCGGGCTCAACTCAGTTTCGTTAGTGCACATAGCAGCACGTGGCCGTGCAGAAACCGGAGAAATTATTTTGTCTCCTAATTTTCCTAGTGCCAAAAGACCTAAAGAGAAAGATTTTCTTTTGACGATGGCAGATGTGTTGGATGCAAAAGTGCACGCCAAGCTTGTTGTCTTGAGCTACTGCAACAGTGGTCGAGGAAAGGTCAAAGTAGAAGGCGTGGTTGGTATTGCACGTGCCTTTTTAGGAGCCGGTGCACGTTCTGTTATTGCGACGCTGTGGCACATTGACGAAGAAGCCACTCTTGCATTTATGAGACACTTTTACGAACATTTAGTAGCAGGGCAAAGTGCAAGTAAGTCACTTCATCAGGCCATGAAAAGGATGCGGGAGTCGGAAAAATTCAATGCCGTGAAGCACTGGGCGCCATTCGTTCTGATTGGTGATGACGTGACATTGAATTTTGGCCAATGAAAGGTGAGGTCCTCACTGTAAGATAAGGTAGAAAAATAATTGCATGTTCATAGGCCTGAGAAATAAAGGGGCTTTTTACCTCTGGCTCTTAAATCTCTAACTCCTGATTGTTTGGAGAGGAAGCCTTTTATTTTCATTAAATTACGATTGAGAAACAAAGAACGCGACAGAAAAGTGGTCATTTATTAATCCGCAGATCAGCAGAATAACACTTTGAACAACTGATGTAATAAACAAGAAAATGGGAAACGAAGATCTAGCTTCATTTGAATTTTCACACCTGAGTTTGTCATTCATAGGTTAAAAAAGAATCAATAAAATTTAAAAAGAAATACATAAGTAAATCAAGCTTAAAAGATTTCATCTCTAAGACGTCAATACTTCAGAGTCTATCACCATTACTGTTTTCACTTGATTTTGACTTCTAAGAAGCATTTCCTTTCATGTTCGATTCAGTTAAAGAATTATCCACGGCTTCAAGAATTAATGCACCTGCACGAAGAAAGAGTATTGTGAGCAGGGCAAATAACTCGGCAAAGTGCTTTTTCCTTCTGAGGCCTACACCGCTTCTTTCAAAAGTCAAATGGATAAATACATACCCAATTCCAGGCCTTGCTTCTAGGGAGCACAAATTTTAGGCTCACCTGATTTCGCACCTAAAATCTATACCCAATTTCAGGTCAACAAAATCTATATTCCTTGGGCCACACATACCGTAAATCCTCTATTAAGCCTCCCCCCCCCCCCCCCC
>CALNXI010003925.1:5000-16867 GCA_942486025.1 Porites evermanni
GATTATGCTCTTGTCCAAGAATATACTCTTAATGAAATTTCAAATGCACCGAAAGCGAGATTTGCTTGTTTATTATTTCGATTGCTTCTGACTTTCTTGGGTACTTTAATTCTGAGTGTATTTCAGGCTAACCCCGCTGATATGTTTAATTAGTCAAGTGTTTTTTTTAGGTATAGCAATTACTGAAGTCGTTGTCACTTTCCCAATACAGCATCTTTAAAAAGGATGAATTTCTGATTTACTTTCTTTTTACCAGGTGGCCTCGATGACTCCGTTATTTTAGCGAACGATGCCAGCAAGATATCGCAGTTAAATACCTGGCTTCTTCCGCACTTGCAAAGTCCAGAAAGAAGTTATTGGAAACTGTGTTATAGGGCCTCCAATCATGGCTGGGGATCACGGACCTTTCATAGCTATTGCGATAACAAAGGTCCCACTGTAACGATTGTTAGAGTCGGGATCTATATTTTTGGAGGCTACAACGACAATTCATGGCAATGTAAGTGAGTGAAATAGCTAACTAAGATACCTACCAGGAAGGCTTCAACTGGTTGAATTAAGCCAAAGGGTCGTTGACCATAGATGTTAAAGAAAGAAGAGATGAAGCCTTAACAGTTTTCGCTAGTAGTTCAGAACAACTCTAGTCTTAAATTGAGTTTTGTTTATCACTCGCAATATTGTGTAGTAATTTTGAAAACGTCGGCGTAAGAGGTTAATCAAATACTCACAAGACAATCTTACCTCGGGTCTGTTCTGTTGCACTTTGTAATAAAAAAAATGTCGCATCTTGTAATAACACTTGTAGTCGTACTTTCAATTACCAACTTGAAATGGATCGATGCTCGGAAGACAAGTAAACCCGATCTGAATAAGTATCATCATCGACAGCAACAGTAATAATAATTACTCAACTGAACTAATTTCAGCTCCACTTCTCAAGTGGGGGGGGGAGGAAAGTGTTCACATCAACTGCGGCCTTCCGCTTCCAGATCTTTGTAGGGAGTGAGTTCAACTCTTTCTGAAAATAAGATAAAATAACCAAATGGCAAATTTTGAGTTCAATTTTTAACAGATGTTATTTTTCTCCGAATTTCACAACTTGCTGATTTCTTTGCTTTCAAAGCATCGTTTTAAGCACATATCAATTTTTCTATAATAATTACCTCGATTTATTCGGGTTACAAGTAAAATGGAAAACACTTAGTTAATTAATATCTTAAACATGGTGGATCCAAGATGGCGGATGGTTCCAGATCCTTCTTTAGCAATGAATAACGTCGTCATGACATCACCACTATTGTTTTGGATAATTAATGTGTTACTACTAATTATTGTATTATTCTATTTGTTATGTCGATGCTGATACTTCTTATTGTTGGGTTTACTTATCCTCCGACCAGGCATTTTAAGTTCATTACCAATTGCGGCAAGTGTTATTACAAATTGCGACAGCTTGTTTATTACAAAGTGCGACAAGTGGTATTACAATGTGCGACAATTTTATTATTACAAAAGTGCGACTGAACACGGGTCACAACGTTTTTGTAACATAAATTGCATTTTAAACATTTGGAGTCAGTATTATTCGTCTTAAGGCACACTTTGAAAAACTTTTGTGACAACCAGTCAGCTTGTCAGTAAGTTTGAGTAGTGCAAGTCTGACACATTTTCCATGCATTATCGGTGATGACAATTCTTTTAGCCACAGGCTCCTCCTTGTAAATAACGGCTTGGCCGTTTGTCTTCTTGTTCGATGGGAATCCGCCGTCCGTTTTAAATTTACTAATGGGGAACTCCTGGGGACGAATTGAGTTGCAACTTATGATACTCCAATTCACGAGGATTTGAGCCTGATTTATTATTTATTTCACACATTAGGGACTTGTCAGAAATTAGCAGGGGGAGGGAAGGTGGAGATTTTCAGTTAAGTGCTGAAAATAAAATGACCCTCCGTAGGTAAGGGATTAAAATGTCCCGACCCTCCCTTGGAAAGTGTCCTAAAATTCTATGACCCTCCCCTGAATAAATGATTAATTAGCCAGACTTCTTATACAGTGGTACAGGGAAAATAATTCAGTACTTTCAAAAAAGCAAACTTGTATTAAAACTGACCTATGACGAACATGCAAGTGTTTTTTTCTGTTGGGCAAACAGGGCAAAAGAGAGTTTTTGGTTTCAATGGGATAATAACAGTTTTTTCTTAACGACTATACGAAGCAAAGACAGACCCAANCCGTCCGTTTTAAATTTACTAATGGGGAACTCCTGGGGACGAATTTAGTTGCAACTTATGATACTCCAATTCACGAGGATTTGAGCCTGATTTATTATTTATTTCACACATTAGGGACTTGTCAGAAATTAGCAGGGGGAGGGAAGGTGGAGATTTTCAGTTAAGTGCTGAAAATAAAATGACCCTCCGTAGGTAAGGGATTAAAATGTCCCGACCCTCCCTTGGAAAGTGTCCTAAAATTCTATGACCCTCCCCTGAATAAATGATTAATTAGCCAGACTTCTTATACAGTGGTACAGGGAAAATAATTCAGTACTTTCAAAAAAGCAAACTTGTATTAAAACTGACCTATGACGAACATGCAAGTGTTTTTTTCTGTTGGGCAAACAGGGCAAAAGAGAGTTTTTGGTTTCAATGGGATAATAACAGTTTTTTCTTAACGACTATACGAAGCAAAGACAGACCCAACAAGATCAGACAATTTTCGCGAAAAAAGTTATACTTCTGGGCCCAGTTGTTCGAAGGCCGATTAGCACTTAACCCGGGGTTAAATTTAACCCGGGTTTCTTTTTCTGGCGTTCAAAAGCATTTTCTCGGGTAATTTTCTCTGTTATTTTTAGAGTCTCCAATCATCAACTTGTAGACAAAAAGAATTAAAACTGAAATGCTTTTTAAGCTTTCAAATCTGAATTCAAATCTCGCACTAACCCTGGGTTATCTTAACCCAGCTTTGAACAAGTCGGCCCTGAATGTTGTTTCAGTGGGGAACCCCTTCAAGTGATGCTCCAGCCAGGGGCCAATCACAAAACAGCAGGCAAAAAGAAAGCAAAACAGAACAAAATGAAGGCTAACTGTAGCGTGGTAATTATGAGAATTATTACACCCTAGCCACTCAAGAGCCATGATGCAGAGCCCATGGGGCCATACGCTTCAAAGTCTATCTTGGACTGTATTTTCCTTCATCGTATTCTTGAAACAAACCCAAAATAAGTGTATCAAGCGCTTGATGCATGACTGCTTAATAGAGGTGACAACACTAAAACTCTAGTTGGGATGGCGAAAAAGTGGCTGTGTCCGCTTAATGGAGGTTGAACTGCATGTCAGGAAATAATCGCCTGTCATGATTTTTGTATGATCACGATCGTGGCGGCTATATATCTTTTGCGACCCTCCCTCTTTTCCTGTCATTTTTTTTATAACCCTCCCTTTTGAGGGGCTCAAAAAAACTGTGACCCTCCCCTGTTTTCCCCCTCCCCCCCCCCCCCCCCCTGCTAATTTCTGACAAGTCTCTTATATATTACTTTCCCCCTCTCCGGGATTTATTAACCAACCATCGTTTCCTAAAAATAGACCGTTTTACAGTTATGGGCTTTAATTTGTACCCTAGACTTGGAATGAGTGTAAGGCTGAGGATACAAACCTCCTTTGTTTTCTTATTTGGCGGTTTGAAATATACTAGTTAGCATAAGAAAACAAGATTTAGATAAAAAAGCAGAAATCTTATGCTTGTATCAACACAAGATCATCTCCAGCCTTGTTTCCATCCATGACTGTAAAATGGTCTATTGAACTCGACTGAGTTACATTGTTTGTGTTCTGTTTTTTTTTTTGTCTCTTCAGGGTCTACTGGTTATCAATATTCGACAAATACTTTCTTGTACTCACTAAAAAACTACAAGGGGTATGGATACTTCAAAAAGGACATAACTGACGGCTACTATGACTACGCCACTTACAACTTGTATAATCATGGTCCAACCTTTGGTGGGGGCAATGATATGTATATTGCGGACAATGCGGGAGGAAATACCATTTCTTACTTTAGTTGTCACTCGTACCGCAGTCCCTATTGTGACAATTATCTCTGGGTTGGATCACGATACGGGAACAGTTTCCGCCCAGATGAGTTGGAGGTTTATTATGAAGTGCTTGCTTGAAATTGGGCAGCAACAAAAAACAAAGGAAACAAGAAAAACAACAACAGTAACAACAACAAACCAGCGAAAAATAAACAAACAACAGCAATAAATAAATTAATAAGCAGAAGATTCAACAACAAAATGAGGTGTTAAAGCACCAACAGCGGTTAGCCATAGCACGACTAGTTTTGTCCCTATGATGGACCATTTTTGTTGGTAGCATAGTTCCATGGTAGGAATTTGCTAAAAGGGAGTGTTTTCCTTTGTTAGGACTTATCCCTGTAGGTGTTCTTAGGAATCTCGAAGGCGATTTTGTTTTAAACTGATCAAACGGAGAAATATTATTTGCGTTAATGGAAATCCCGTCCGAAATGACTAAACTCAGATAGGCACACGCAAATAGTTATTTATTTTTTAATTAAAATAGTATCAGTAACCTATAAACTAAATAGATGGCAATAAAGAGTTTGGGTACCCTGTAAAATATCATTATTTTCTCTTACTGAGCACATATTAGTATTTTCCTCACTGAGCACAGATCAGTATGACACTCCCTACTCTCTAAGATATAATTCCTTTTGTTTGCAAGCTTGGCCACTTTATCATTCTACAAGATTGAAGCTATTCAGTAATACTGTTTAATGTTATCATTGTTTTTTGTTCTTACTTTGTTTTTAAGTATAACCAATGATGTAACGGGCAATGTCATTTATTCTTAATTTAAATGACTATAAACTGAATTGAATTGTCTTAGAGAAGTGAAACAGTCTTCATTGGCATGGGAAGCCATGATTCAAATCCAACATTGTGGCAAACTAGAATTTTGTTTTAGCTGGTTTACGTTTATGACTAGCTAAATCTACGCACCAAGTTGAAGTCATTTCCAAGTACACGTGGTTTTAATTGTTTTCACTCGTTATCCAGACTCATCCACCGGAACAATATGGTGCGTGCTCATGGGCTAATAAGTACTTATCAGTTATTGCTCAAACTAGTAATAACCAAGGGCTATAGAATGCGGGCGAGTTAAAGCTATCAGTTCGAAGGTCAAAACGCTCTTACATTTTAAGTAGATCCCAAATATTGTCATGATATAAACACTTAAAAAGCAAAAGGAATTCGTTTTGGTAAAGCGGTGTTGTTTTTTCAGTACTTTTGCCTTTATCTCCCTTATTCCTAGCACTTTAGAATAGAACCTGCAGTGAGTTTTCTGTCAAACATTTCGTGTTCTAAAGTTCAGTTGTTTAACTGTACGTCGCTGCGTTATTACTTCGTTTCCTGCAACCTAAATTTTGTTCTTCAAGGAATATCTTTGATCACCGGATATTTGTTTACATTTTATGTTTGCCATTCCTGGAACCGAGAAGCTCATCGATTTGAAGCAAAAACATCACCGGTCAGCCACTAGATTACGAGCAATCTCCCCATTTACACCAGCAAACGACGAAAGAGAGAACCAGGAGGGTTAAAGGGAGATCACGATCGATAAGCAGGGAAGCCACAAGGGTAAAGGCCGAGGGAGACAGCGAAATGAGGAGGAAGAAGAATGCCTTGAGCTAGAGAAAGCTCGTGAAAGGCAGCGAAGTCGGATGGGTCAACAAAGCCACAATGAACTTGAAGACCAAGAGAGGCAGTAACGATAATAGGCCATTTCCGAGTTCCCCCGGGCCTCTGTTTCAAAACGAGGGCAGGTGCTCAGCCTTTAATATGGAAATCATTTTTCATTCTCATGCAAATAAAACTCATTTTCACAAGAAAGGTGGTGCACCTAGAGCCTCACTTTGAAAGTGAGGGTTTTTGGAACTCGAAAGTGGCCCAGTGGAGCAATTTCAAAACATAGCCAAAAATTCTAGACAGTCAGCGGCTTGACCCGCGGGCACATAAATTTCGGTTTTCAATGTGGCGGATCGAAGTCAAGGAAAGGCTCCTGACCATATCGCTTTGAATTCCCTGAGTACTGCAGATTCATGAGAATGTGAGAATAATAGCATATGCTAACGATGTGTCTACTGAGCAAATTCTCCAAGGTTGAAAAGAATTTTCTGGGGCAATGTGATTGTCTGGCATGGCATAAATGAGGTGCCTACCATTGTTATAGGAAATACCACTGACCACTATGACCTCTTCAACACGTTAAAAGAAAATGGCGGCCTCAGCGAAACCAACCAAAACAAAACGCTAGAGGGAGCATTTTCGCGTTAGTTATGGCTGCATCTCCTCGTTTCTCGTATTCCTGGAAAATACCTCTTTCCACATTGAAAAACCACCGTGGAAAACAACTTCTTTGCGAAGTTTATTATATTACCTTTCGGATACGATGATGGGGAAGCGAATCGGTGCAACCGTTTCCTTGTAGCAAAAGTAAGGAACCATGAAGGTAAGCTCTATTTTAGGGATATTGAGAGGACAGTGTGGCTATTTTATGAGGTAAATCGTCATCGAAAGGCACCGTCTAAAACAAGTTTTTCCCCGCATTGCTTTCGATTAAAATACGGTTCGAACTTCACTTATCTATTTTGATGATGGGGAACGTTGAGTTTCTATAATAATAATAATAATAATAATAATAATAATAATAATAATAATAAATAATAAAGCCTTTATTTAAAGAGGGTAGCACTTAATAGCCAAAGGCTAATAAACTTGTGGCCCTCATAAAATACACAACTATTTACAATCTAAAAAATATGGTAAGCTAAAATATATAAACAATTAAAATAAAACAGGATTCGAATTTTATAAAAATAAAAAATTATTAAATGATAAAATGATGCAAACATTGTTGTTCCTTAAAAATCTTGGCAAACATGTTCTTTTTAAAACATGCTACAGAATCTAGTTTCCTAATTTCAATTGGTGTACTATTTCACAGTCTTGTTGCCGAAACAGCGAAAGAGCGTCCTCCCTCTGTTTCTCTTCTATATTTAGGACAAACAGCATTAATGCTTGAATATCTAGTGTTGTGGGAGTGCCGCTTATTATTCAAAATTAAGTGTTGAGTTAATGCCACAAAATGTGAAATATATATATATTTTCCCCCTTCTTCCTTTATACTTGGTAGCCCATTCTCGTCATCACAGCCACTCAGCTTAATTTGTAACGAACCAGTGGCTCTGGACGCAACGGAAAATACGAAATTTTTCATTGGCTGAAGGGAATTGAATGCGCAGAGCAAATTAAAAATATAATCTACTGGGCATAACATTTTACTTCCTACCCTCTTGAAATTTAAACATGAAATTCGTGTCTGGTTTACGTTGATCGCGACAATGCTGTATTGTTAACAATTGAATGCAACGCAATAGCAGTGAAGAAGAGAATTTGGGGTTTTCACTGTCACGCGATCAAAATTAAAAATGGAAGCCTTTTAATACAGAAAGTCTAGAATCTGGGACGTGAAAGAAGATAAATATACAAAAAAGCTTTGCCAAGAATCAGGTCTGTGCAATACTTCATTTGCGAGATATTCGGAAAAACGTTTTACCCTAATTTATAAGGTTTTGTATGGAGATGCTTTTTGCTGGGGCACAAATATGGCCGCCGGAAACCAACAGAAACATCTGTTTTTGAGTTTTCCTACTAATGCGTGAATTCTTCGCTTGAGGAACTCATAAAGGTTAAAGTAATATTTATTCTGAGACAAGTAAGTGTTTAGATAACAATATCTCCCAAAATCAGTAATGTTTTTAACCCACATAAGAGCTTTCCTGGCTGTCCGCTAAAAGTCGCATCAAGCAAAAGCCTGAAAATTCAAACGGCCAGTGTTGCAAAACAAAGAACCTTTCAAATTTTGAACAGAAAATTTGTTTGTATAAAGGTTTTAAGGTGCTGTAATACCACATGAAAGTAGAAACTCAGAAGAAGCGATAGTTTCTTAGTTTGAATTTTGTGACGTCATGTGGAAACCAAGAATTGAAGGTCATGTTTGAGAAGTTTTTACGAGAACCTCAAGCCTTGACAAAGAATGTTTGCCTTCATTGTCTGCTAATTTTGCTTCTGTATCGACCGTCGCATTTGGGGAAACTGAAAGGAGGAGTGAATGGTTAGCCCTTTCTCACATAGATTCCTGTGAAACTCACAAAACTGTGAACACCAGAAATATTTATGGAATGTTATTGTGTTACCAGAAATAAGCCAATAAGGCGCGAGAAAACTAAACCGCAAACAGAAGCGGTAATTAGTTTGTGGTTTTGAGGTTTGCTCGTGTATCCTGAACTTTATTGTGATTGGCCAGTACACAATCAACCTTCCTGAAATTTTTCAGGTGTTCACGGTTTTCTTAATTTGACAGTAAAAGTTACAGAGTAAGAATTAGGTTGTGAAGGGAAAGGCTCTGTGGCCGACTTCTTACAAATGTGTGGCAAGAACATATTCTCTCATCCTAACAGTCCTTTCTCGGCTTCCAGTCATGTGCCATTTAGACAAAGACAAACATGGGCCTCTGTGGTTGTTTATAATAAACAGCTAACAAAGAAGCAGCTAGTGCACAATTATTTTTTCTTCATAAATAATTATGTTATTTATCTGATCACTAAATAAGGCAGCACAATGTTCTCAACAATTTGGTTTAAAAGTTCTAAAATAATAGAAAACTTTTAAGAAAGTGTTTAAAATTAGGCAATACAGTGTATAATATGAAAACTGGCCTAATGTAGATTTATTGACAATTTTATGGACAACTGTTGATAAATAAAATAATAAATGAATAACAGCTTAGAGTAGTCTATTTTGCATCATACTGCAGGAGCAAGTGGTTGTTGATGATGACAACAACTGGATTTTGCAGTATGTCACCTTCAATAGGGTGGGTAACATAATAGCTTAAGCAACAGTAATATTCTAATTTAGCTAATCCTAACCACTTCTGCTATCCACCCCCTCCTTGAGCTTGCACACAGCCTTAGCTTACTGAAGCATATGGCATCTTAGTTTACTTGGTTTTTGACATATCATGAGCCAAATTAAAACTTGCTTCCACTGATCATTGATTAAGTTCTGCTAAAACTCTTTCCTAGTTGGAAACCCTCATATTATAACACAAAATCATCAATTTTAAGTGAACTAAACAATTATACAATATAGCTGTGTGCAGATGTTGTACTTTAACTCTGCAAAACACCACATTCAGTTTCAATACAACTGTACTACTTCCCAAAAGTCAGTTCAGGTTAGCCCTGCATGCACTATTCTTCTTGCCTCGCCAAAGTTTGACCAAACTATCTTAAATCTTAAATCACAGTTCGTAACCATACATAACTGATACAAATGAACTAATACTAACATATACAATCGAACAAAAATACAAAAATGGTTAACAGGACGGTAGTAGGGGGAAACCAAATTCCCATACTAAGACATACCCTCCAAAAAAGAAAAAAAGGAAAAAAATTAATAAATATATAAACATATATTAAAAGACTATAAATTAGGCTATAAATTATAAACCTAGATGCCTAATGACAATGCATAAACTTATATTAAAGACACTATGCCTAGTATTTTAAGGTAAATTATGAGCGAAGGTACTTAATCAGTGAAACTTTAAAAGACTGAATGCTAGGAGATGACATTACTTCAGAAGGCAGAGAGTTCCAATCATTAATACATCTATGAAAAAATGAATATTTAAAATAATTTGTACGGGCAACTTTAGGCCTTATTTTATAATCATGCTTACTTCTAGTTCGAGTTATTCCAATAATATCAAAGTAATGATGGCAGTTTGTATCACAGTAACCAAATATAATCTTATACATTTGAACTAGGCTAAGATATTTCCTTCTCAGTTCTAAAGAGTCCCATTTTAACTCTAGAAGTCTTTCAGGATATTCTTTGTCGGGGCCGCATATTATTCGGGACGCTCTTCTCTGAATTGCTTCGATTGCCTTGGTGTGCTTCACCAGATAAGGATTCCAGACCGGGCAGGCGTACTCGAGGATAGATATCACTAGCGCCTTGAAAGCTGTCTTGATACCAGTCTTTTTTGAATAACCAAATGTCCTTTTGATCAAGCCCAACAACTTATTAGCTTTAGCACAAATTGAGTTAATGTGATCATCCCATGATAAAGACGACTCCAACCAAAGTCCCAGGTGTTTGTGGTGGTCCACTTCCGGTAGTAAGATGTTATTCAACGAATATTGACATCTTATTGGATCATTCTTCCGTGTAATGTGTATGACTTCACACTTCTCGGTCTTAAGAGTAACAAGCCAACTCTTGCACCATTCAGGGACAGATATCAAATCCTCTTGAAGTAGATCGCAATCCGATCTATTTTCTATGTGTCGATGAAGGACAGTATCGTCAGCAAACAAATCTGAGTTGCAGGTTACTGAGTAAGGAAGATCGTTGATGTATGCAAGGAACAGCAAAGGCCCAAGTATACTGCCTTGGGGCACACCAGATGTAACACTTAACCAGTCAGATGCTTGACTCTCAGTCACTACACGCTGCTTCCTTGACGTGTGAAAATCTCTTAACCAATTTAAAATCTGGCCTTTGATACCATAGCATTCCAATTTGTAGCGGAGATGGGCATGGGAGACTTCATCGAAAGCCTTGGCAAAGTCCAAAAATACTGCATCAACTGATCCAAGTTTATCCAACGCCTGAAACCACTCATGTACTTATTGCAGTAGCTGGGTAATACAAGATCTTGATGGTCTAAATCCATGCTGATTGTCGTTAAGCAGTTGGAAGTCAGTCAGATACTTCATAATGTGCTTGTGGATCAAGCGCTCTAACGTTTTCACATCGACGCTAGTCAATGAAATTGGACGGTAGTTATCTGCCAAGTTAATTTTGCCGGATTTGAATATTGGCTCAACATTTGCAACTTTCTAATCAGTTGGGATATTCCCCCGAGACAAAGTGAAGTTAAAAAAGTTTGTCAGTAGTGGTAGGGCCAATTCCATAGCACATTCCTTGACTATTCTTGGAGGAATATTGTCAGGGCCAGATGCTTTGTTGACATCGATTGATTGAAGTAGTTTCGCCACTTCTTCTACGTTACAAGATACGTCACCGATAACATGTTCGGTCAGCTGACTAGGATTCTGGAAATCACTTGCTTCTGAGTCCTTGATTAAAACAGACTGGAAGAAACTGTTGAAAAGGTTAGCTTTATCGAGTGGTGAATATGCTCTTTTTCCCTCGTTCTCGATGCAGCTTGCCACGCTACGATTGCCTGTGCGTGCTTTGACAAAAGACCAGAATTTTTTGGGGTTGGTCTTTAATGAAGCTGTTAAATTGTTGACGTAGTTCCACTAGGCCTTGTTTAATTGGTCTCTCACGCTGTTACTTAGCCTTTTGTATTTAACCCATTTAGCGGGGTCCCCAGAGGATTTAGCTTGTTTTCACTCTGTGATTTTCCCTATCCTATTTCAGGTCTGATCCAAAATTCTATCCCCAATTTCAAACCAGGCCGTGCATTCCACTTTCAAAACATGCCGAGAGCAACTACCCAAGAAAATACTCAAAGTGTACTTCTTAAGGGGGTCTTCTAAAGCATGCAGTCAATATAAAGTGTATATCACTCTACATTTCACTGTTCTAGATAATAAAGTACAGCTGTGTAGCTTATGATAACCTGTTCTAGGCATTCAGATAGTGAGAAGTAAACAAGAAAACAAGAAAAAATGGCCTTCCCGGTTATAAGCCCTCCCCTAAGCTTCCACTATTACATTTTGAAGCTTAGTTAAAAACCAGTAAAT
>CALNXI010003925.1:24930-35362 GCA_942486025.1 Porites evermanni
TTCGTGTCGGCACGAATAGCTCTCCTATGCGCATATTTGCCAGCTGGATATTCCTGATTTGTCGAAGATTGGTGTTACTATGGAAACGTATTGCTTGACCAGGAAATAACGCTCGCGTGCATTTATTTTCATTCACGAGAAGAGGCAAATCCGCTATTTTTACGGCCGAATCAGGCCACTTAGAAGACAAACAAAAAGTTCCAATCACTTCTTGAAGGGGTCAGCGGTTGTTATGCAGTTATGGCGATATTCTTCCTCTTTATCTCTTGTGTGTCACAACCCTATGAAATGTAATTTAAATATTGTATCTACTTAGCTCGTTTAGCTTTTTGCTATTCTGAGTAGCTTTTTTGCCTTATCTATTTTAATGTATGCTATTCTTTGTAAACGTTTTTTAGTTTGGCAAAATAGAATGGTTGGTTGTTGTTGTTGTAGTAACGGTAAGTGTTGGAAACTTCCGAGTAGGTGGACATCAAGTCCTCTGAACTCTAAAAGCCTATCAGTTTGGCCTTAGCTCCGTTTGCAGTGAGACTGTTATTCTATCGCTTGAAAATTCCTTTCTATAACTGTAATAGCAACTTACGTACTTTGTTAAGGAAAATTGACTTGAAATCAATAGCATAGCTGTTTGTATTAAGAAGTGTACGTGTCAGTATGTTTTTAAGATAACAAACATCAACTTCCCTTTAATCACGTTTAAGCGGGAGAATGCGGAATCATGTACTCGAATGTCTTCCTTTTTTTCCAAGTCTGATAATTTTTAAGTGTCTTAATTTTGGCAACTGCAGAGCTTCCACGCATCGTTGTGTTGATTGAGGCTACTATTACTAATATATTCTATGCTCCAAGACCTCGAAATTACGTGACCTGTATTTTCAGGACAGAAAATGTCCTTATTTTTAGCAAAACAATCTGTGATACCTAGTGCACCTGTTTACGATCATCTTTCTTCAGTGTCGCATGAACAGTTGTTTATTTCCAGAAAGTGGTCATCCAACGGATACTGAATAAAAGGTTGCTTGAAGTTTATCCCCATGGACTATTGTAGTAAGTAGTTCTCGAACCCCAACCAATCATTTTTCACAATGCCGACAACGCTAGCGGAATATACGCTAAAACGCTCACATGGTCCGACGACCCTTTAACCCCGTTGGAGAGATAGGTGCTAAATAACTAGTGCAAATCTTCCTCATTCCAAAACCGAGAAGGTTTAATTAGAGATGCCTAGTGTCCATATACGCATTTCCAACAGAGGAGAGGTAACATCAAATGCACAGCAGTGAAGGATTAAGGCAATGATGAGAAAGCCACTCTTTTCTCTCCTTGCCGCTCAAGTGCTTTATTTGCAGCTTTATTTTACTAGTGGTAAGTTATTGTAATGACCATCGATTATTGTACTGGTAAATTACGAATTTCTGGTAATTTTCATCAAACAAGAATGGTTGTTGGCAAATTTTGTTAAGGGGGTTGAAAATTGACTGCAATCTGACCAATACAAATTTGGTGCAGACTGCACGTTTCATCGTTTTCTCGAGCACCCCAATGATATTTGCTTATCTACGAAGATAATTTTTCATGCGCATCCTAGGAGGGACAAGGGCAGCAACTAGTGGTGCGGGATATTTTTTGGGTGAAATCTCTTTAAGCAAACTGGGAACTGGGAGGCTTCTCTCGGGTACTTCTTGAAAACCTTGTAAGCAATAATTTTACCTGTTGCGCGTCCAAATGTGCTCCTCTGGGTCTCTGAAGACGTGCGTCAACGAAAACCTAATGCAGGATTACTCGTTTTGGGTAAACAGAAAAATCGAGCTCACAAAATACTCTCCGAGGCCCACCCAAAAATGAATTTATAGACGACGATCTCAGGCTTAAAGCACGCTCAACTTGACAAAATACTCTCCTGGGCCCACCCAAAAAGGTGTTTATCGACGACGATCTCAGGCTTAAAGCATACTATAAGAAGACGTGAGGCCCGAGCTCAACCTTTGCTTTCAAGGAAGTAAACCACTTATGGGGTGTAATTGATCCAGATGGATTAGACCTGTTGCGCGTCCAAATTTTCTTCCTCTAGCCTGGGTCTCTGAAGACTTGCGTCAACAATACCCTTATGCAGGATTACTCGTCTTGGATAAGCAAAAATATGAAGCTGACAAAATACTCTCCAGGGCCCACCCAATAAGGAATTTATCGACGACGATCTCAAACTTAAAGCACTCTCAAAGAGACGTGAGGCCCGAGCTCAACCTTTGGTTTCAGGGAAGTAAACCACTTATGGGATGTAATTAATCCAGATGGATTAGACCTGCTGCGCGTCCAAATTTGCTTCCTCTGGGTCTCTGAAGACGTGCGTCAACAAAACCCTTATGCAGGATTACTCGTCTTGGATAAGCAAAAATATGAAGCTGACAAAATTCTCTCCAGGGCCCACCCAAAAATTGAATTTATAGACGACGATCTCAGGCTTTAAGACCGCTATAAGAGACGTGAGGCCCGAGCTCAACCTTTGCTTTCGAGGAAGTAAACCACTTATGGGGTGTAATTGATCCAGATGGATTAGACCTTTTGCGCGTCCAAATGTGCTTCCTTTTGGCCTCTGAAGACGTGCGTCAACAAAACCCTTATGCAGGATTACTCGTCTTGGATAAGCAAAAATATGAAGCTGACAAAATACTCTCCAGGGCCCACCCAATAACGAATTTATCGACGACGATCTCAGGCTTAAAGCACGTTCTAAGAGGTGCGAGGCCCGAGCTCAACCTTCGCTTTCAAGGAAGTAAACCACTTATGGGGTGTAATTAATCCAGATGAATTAGACCTATAGATTCAAAAATGGTAAATTGATCTACGTGACATAGCGAAATAATTCCAAATAAGAGGATCGCATCATTTTAGGGTGATATGAGAAGGATAGCAAAATGGGGAAAGGTAACAAAATATTCAGAAAAAATTAATATATATATTGTCAAGAAATAGATATTGTTACATTCAGAATTTATTTGAGTTCTTTTGCTTATTTATTACGGTTTTCAACTTTCGTTAGTAACTGAAATGTAAAGGGTTTTATTGAAACTGTTGGTTAGATGAACAAGTACATACTTGACCAAAATTTAACGATTAACATTTATAAATTTATTGTTATTGTTATTATTATTATTATTATTATTATTATTATTATTATTATTATTTCATATTCTTGAATCTGTAAATAGTAAAATTTAATAATTATTATATTTATCATTGGGATGAACATAGAAATTTCCTTTTTTTTTAGTTTATAGACAGTTGTTTACATTTGCTCGGTTGAAAATCACCAGACCACCAAGAAGTCTTTTTTTAACTATATTTATATTAATTTTGTACTTAATTTTCAATTTGAGAAGAGTTTAATAAAGTATTATTATTATTATTATTATTATTATTATTATTATTATTATTATTATTATTATTATTATTATTATTATTATTATTATTATTATTATTATTATATTGGGCGATTCCCTCCAGTACCCTGGTGTTTTTCTTGGTCTTCTCATTTCTCAGCTGCATCCAACAGGTTAGAGGCACACCACATTCCTAAAATGTGAGCAGTACAAATTGATGGCTGATAACTGAGTACTTCAAAAAATGTCGGGCAAACTTAATCTTCCATACCAGGCCTTTGCATTGCTTTGCATTACTTTGCCAACCTTGTAGGCAATAATTTTACGTGTTGCGCATCCAAATGTGCTTCCTCCGGGTCTCTGACGACGTACGTCAACAAAAACCTTATGCAGGATTACTCGCCTTGGATAAGCAAAAATATCAAGCTGACAAAACACTCTCCTGGGCTCACCCAAAAAGGTGTTTATCGACGACGATCTCAGGCTTAAAGCATACGATAAGAAGACGTGAGGCCCGAGCTCAACCTTTGCTTTCAAGGAAGTAAACCACTTATGGGGTGTAATTGATGCAGATGGATTAGACCTGTTGCGCGTCCAAATGTGCTTCCTTTTGGCCTCTGAAGACGTGCGTCAACAAAACCCTTATGCAGGATTAGTGGTCTTGGATAAGCAAAAATATGAAGCTGACAAAATACTCTCCAGGGCCCACCCAAAAAGGAATTTATAGACGACGATCTCAGGCTTAAAGCACGTTCTAAGAGACGTGAGGCCCGAGCTCAACCTTCGCTTTCAAGTAAGTAAACCACTTATGGGAGGTAATTAATCCAGATGGATTAGACCTATAGATTCAAAAATGGTAAATTGATCTGCATGACATAGCGAAATAATTCCAAATAAGAGGATCGCATAATTTTAGGGTGATATGGGAAGGATAGCAAAATGGGGAAAGGTAACCAAATATTCAGAAAAAATTAATACATATATATTGTCAGGAAATAGATATTGTTGCATTCAGAATTTATTTGATTTCTTTTGCTTATTTATTAAGGTTTTCAAACTTTCGTTACTAACTGAAATGTAAAGGGTTTTATTGAAACTGGTGGTTAGGTCAACAAGTGCATACTTAACCAAAAATTAACGATTAACATTTTATCAATTTGTTGCAGTTATTATTATTATTATTATTATTATTATTATTATTATTATTATCATTATTATTGGGCGATTCTCGCCAGCACCATGGTGTTTTTCTTGGTCCTCTCATTTCTCAGCTGCATCCAACAGCTTAGAGGCACAGCACATTCCCCAAAAAGTGAGCAGTACGAATTGATGGCTGATAACTGAGTACTTCAAAAAATGTCGGGCAAACTTAATCTTCCATACCAGGCCTTTGCATTGCTTTGCCTTCTTTTCCCATCTTCAACAAACTCATTCCTGAGACATCCACAGGACTCCTCTCCAGTCACATCTGAAGTTTTCGTAGTAAATTCTCCCTGTGGAGCTTCCCGTTCCTGACTTTCTCCTCTTCCCTTCTTTTCTGGTAGTCCTGAAGATTCTCTTCTTCAACAAACACCTTCTCCTGATATCTCTCAGGTAGCCATGCAACAATTTTCTCTCCTTCTAACACTCCTCAATACCAATCAACCCTCACCCTTTCTTTTCTCAGAAGATACAGTCTGGCAACATTACGTTTTGTGTGTAAATAGCCATTTACCGCCAATATCGACCTAGTTTTTCTATCCATACTGACCAGCCCTTCCAACATGCAATCCACGATACTTGCACTGTAGCGTATTAAACCTACAGCCTAGACATTGATGTACTAATAAGATTTCCGCCATTCAATTTGGATCTACACAACCGTCTTAATTTCTCTTCAGATGTATTCCGCTGTCACCTCGCCTTTCATCTGGTCTAATTGTAAAACACTAAGATATATGTAGCCCCTATACCCCCTTCCGCACCATCTGGCAGGTCTATCGTCATCGTCATCGTCATCGTCATCGTCATCATCATCATTATCATCATCATCATCATCATCATCATCATTATGATCGTTATCGCTATTGTTATTGTCATTGTTATCGTTATCGTGTATATCATCATCATAGTTTTTATTATTATTATTTTTTACATTCAAGGGGCTGTCTTTCAAGCTGGGAAGGTAAATATAACGGACACTTCCCAAAACAACCATGGTTGCCAAGCCGTTTCTTTCAAAACTCAATTCCAGGGTTCGGGAGATGTAAAGGTGTTCGCGACGCTCAGTCACGGAAACAAATATGTTAAAATCCACGACCCAGCGTCTCTTTGGGTAAAGTCGGTGTCAACAACAGGTTTTGAAGCCTGCGTGCGCGAAGCAGGAAGGGGCTCTGGTGGAACGTCTGTGATCAACTGGCTTGCATTTCAAGGTTCGCATCAAGGCATACACTCAGGGATCGTGGAATTCAATGAATTCACGTCACGAACACAGTGCAAGAAGATATCGCTAAGCATTCAGAAACAGGTAACTTCGCAACGTCATCCAATTCATTCATTTAGTCTTCCATGTTAGTTTTAAAGTCAATACTCACGAAAAACTCATAACTCAACTTCGACCTTAAGGGAAAAAAATAACGAAAACGAGCGTGACTTCACATCAGCAAAATTAAAAAAAAAAATGGCCTTGTTTTGTAAATTGTTTAAATACTATGCCTGCAAAAATCACCAAAAAATGTAATGGTTATAGTGCTCCATGATGAAAGTTGTTTGATATCTTCTTCATGGCTCTGCAGGAACATTTAATGCATGGATAAATGGACACAGTGATTACTTCAGCACAGAATTGCGAAGTGGCCTAAAGCAGCAATATCATCGTAGCATATCCCCTTTAACAAGAAAAGGGCTTAGCACTATATGAATCGTCCGTTGTTTTTCCTATGTTTTGTTTGCTGTTCAAGAATCTCCTCCTAATACTCTGGCAAATCGCCGCATGCAAAACCGAGTAACTCTTCAAAGCCGAAATGAAGTCGATACTTGATTATTTTCCCAATCAACAATTGTTGTGAAGCTGTAATGGCCATGAGCTTGTGATAACGTCAGTCCATAACGTTAAGCGCTGTTAATCCGGTCCTCTTCGGGGCAAAGGACGATAATCATATTTAAGCTCAGTATGTACACGTACTTATTGGTTGATTTTTTCTCTTCTTTTAGATAAAACCTCAAGTGTTTGTAACCGTTCAACATAAACATTCTAACCGTCCTTTTGATTCCATGAACATCTGGCTAGAAGAGGTCGAAGCAGACGGCTTCGTTATTTGCTTGAGAGAGTTTATGAGTTTCGACGGTATCCATACCGGACTTAAAGTGGTGAGTTTTAAAAAATTAGCCCAGTCTTCGACTATTACGTTTTTCTTCGTCCTTACTTGTTATCAATTAAATTTAAAATTAATTCTGATTGTATGGAAGCTAATTAAAAACCTGGTGGTTAGTTTGGCCTCCCCTTATAAATTACGTAAAAATTATATTAGAAGAATTATTGTTACACCTAACCCATAAATGTTTGAAAACCGTAAAACTCTGAATTTGCTTTGCAAAGACAGCCTGACGAAAGGCGTGGAGGGGTGTACTGGAAGTGAAAAAGGTGGGAGGGGGGCGCTGATCAGGGAGCGGGGTTCTTTCAAAGAGCCGCTTTTCAGCCTTAACAAAATATCGCCCCTGCTGCGCATGTGCAGCAGGCGTTTTGAAAAGAAAGAAGGTTTTCTTGAAGTCGCGCATATAAACTGTCCTCGTCATTTCCCTAATACATTCTGAGATGAAACTTTAGGGTTCACTTTAGGATTCACTTCAGCCCGGTGCCGTTGGCTTTGAGGCCTCCTAACACTTTAATGTTGAATAAAATTAAAACCGTTCAAGCTAGGACCATCAAACTTGGCGACTCTTGCTGAATTTTTCTAGATTTACTACTAATGAATTATTATATCACACTTAATTTAGCATTATTTACGTAGCTGTTAATATGATCTAGGCTTTTTAGTGACTAGTTTGGAAACATTAATTGAATTTAAAATGGCCAACTAGCAGGAATAAATGGAATTATTATTCATTCAAAATATTTCCCCGATTCTGATTGGCTAAAAGCACACGTTTAATTCACCATAACCAGTTACTGATGACCAAATTTGGAAGAAATTTGACTTTAACGAGGAAATGACGTCAAAAATGCAGCGTTCGTGCAGGTTAAGGCACCGTTAACCGAGAAGACCTGGGGACGAGGTTGAGTTGTTTTGGTTGTGAACTTGAAAAAATGGCGGACATTTCACTCGTTTCAAGGGTAAGAACTAGGCGAAATAATAGCTAAAAACATGGCAAGAAGAGCAAGAAGACAACTCGAAGGGCGACATCTGCTATTTGGAAAATATTTGCGGAGCTGGACAAACCTAAACATACAATATCGAAGATGAACTGAACATCGATGTCGATCGATGGATCAATGGAGGTAAGCATGTTTTAGCTATGTTTTAGCTAGGTGTTATCCGCCTCGGCCTACGGCCTCGACGGATAACACCCTCCTCGATCTCCATAATTCTTCATAAGATACTCAGCCCCATTCATTAACTGTTAATTAATTTAAATAATTCAAAATGGCAGATCCAAAAAGTCATATGGTCTCAATAAGAAATGACGTCATCATGTTGTCACTTCCATTGTTAAAGATGATCAAATTGTCAACCATCGTCATGATTTTTAAGTAATTTAATTATTTTTGCTTAATGGCTACAGGAACAATTGATAAGCTATGGGTTCAGACAATAAATGCAACAAGGCGACATTAGTTACCTCAAATTACGTTATTGTGTCAATCACATTACTCCTACTTGTTGGAATGATGATTACACTATTTTGTGTAAATTTAGTGGCTGTATCATGAGTGGTTATAATCTTCTCGAAGGGGCCTTCCTCCTCCAATTCCCAGGGAGCCCAAAAACGCCCGGTCAGAATAGTGTTAAATATAGGTCATGGTATTTTGCTTCTTTCTAAGACTGCAGATATAAATTTTTCTCAGGGTTCCCACCGTCAGTTTAAGTTTTCTTAAAAACCAGAAGGAAAGACGTTTAATGCTGTGACTGTTATTTGCGTCCACCTTTTCAGAACTGGCTTGCTTATGATTTGCTACCTGAGGCTTGGAATTTTACTGAGCATGGAAAGCTTCATTTCTCTGGAGTTGGTGCACCAAAGAGAGAGAGCAATTATGCCTTTTGTCAGGTTGGAAAATGTGACGTCTATTAATGATGCATTCAATTTTTATTAACTTAACTTCCAAACTCAAGCCTTTAAACCAACGTGGTTAACAATCAACGTTTGTGTTGTGTATTTCTCGTTTCTTTGAGGGACACTGTGGCATCGGCGTATTGTGCATTTTTGAAATAAGAGTTTAAATCCAACAAGAGATAAGACCTTCTTGATCATCAATAATTAATTAAAAAACCTCATGCGTTGTTCACAAGGGTGTTGTGATTTGTTGACCGTTACGTGTTCAGGAGGTGCATCCACTATTAGATATATTTTATAGACCTAGAGTTTACCTAATCAGTTCCTTAATGAACTGGGACAATATCACTTTCTTCAAAAGGATGAAAGCGATAATATTTCTTTAAACAGTCAGAGGGAAAATTATTGGGTTTGGTAAATCCTGATTTATAGGATTACATGTTTGAGAATCCATTCTACGAGCCGCCCAATATTCTGGCGTCTGCCACCCATGAAAATGGAACCAGGGAACTGTCAATGAAGGCAGATGGTCGCTATAGCAACGCTTTGACTGTCTGGATTGAGGTGAGTAGCCTTGAAGAGACCTAATAAATTGAAACTGTTTCAAATATTTGCTGATTAAAATAGTTACCTTCGCTAAAGAGTAAAGCACTTATAACTAAAGAAGAAGTTCGAAGAGGCACTTTACACTAGACGGCACATTTAAGCAATAACTTGAATCATCAAGCTGATTGTCATTTCCCGTACTCATTTTCACCTGATGATTCTTCTTAACGGAGGCTCCGTGGGTTCACGGTTTAAAAAAAGTCACATCTGTAGATTGTAATTGGTTGATTACGATCCATTCTTTTTTTATTTCTTTCCATGGTGATTATGATTGAAAACTAACTTTCTCGGAATGTATTATTATTTTCATGTAATCCGATTGGTCAACATTGTCTAGGTAGTCTCGGTTATAGTAGCCGCACTGTTACAGACAGCAGCGTCCATTATATGACCGTGGAAACTGTGCGTTCGATAAAACGAAAGTTGCGCTTGTCCTTATTGCCCTAACTGGACGCCCCTGTCTGAAAGCTAACAAGTCAGCACAAACTTTTTATTTATTGGTATATTTGATGTTATTTTCCGGGAGATCACTTGTTTGTCTTTCAAAGTGTGCATCAAAGACAGTCGGGGAATTAGCAAGTCTCACGATCCAGTTACAGTGGACTATGCTATAGTGGGAGGTACATTACTCTTATATTTGCTTATTCTTTAATTTCAAAGGTTTGGTTTTTATACCGGTTCGTCCTACTATCAAGGAATTTTGACGTTGGGTCAAACGTCGAATTGAAAAAATGAATTCGAATAAGAATAAAGTCAGGCAATTGGAACTGTAAAAAAGAAGAAAGAAGTTATAAAAATGGCGTTTAAATATTTAGGACAACATCGTATTGATCCTTTTATTATCTGGGTGAATAACTGCAGCAGTGTACCTCTTTTTCAAGCGTTTTGTAGAAAAAGTAACTTCCCCTTTCCTATCCTTTTTTGCCATAAATTTTGTCCATAGGAAAAACAAAGTAAAATTTAAAAAAAAATCAAAAAGCAGTTGCGCTCTCAAATGATGTAGGACGTCACGTCAATTTGATATACATACAAGTGCTGATTTTGCTGTTGTTTTTTCGCCCTAAAGATTTAGACCCGTGCACAAACGTTACTTGCAATTACCATGCCATCTGCAAAGCTTTCTCTGCATTTGATGCCCGTTGTGTTTGTGATGACAACTGCCCGTCGTACGAGGAGCCAGTGTGTTCATCCAACTC
>CALNXI010003926.1:0-35361 GCA_942486025.1 Porites evermanni
ACGTTACTTTTTATAGTATGCTTTTGTTTCTCCACAAAATGCTCCTCCTAAATGCCCCGTTTTCCCCACTAAAATGATCGGTCTTGCTCATAAAAGTCACTAAAATACCCTGATAATGCTCATCGTACAGAGGCTTTTTCTCATTAATTCTAAACATTTTAACGGGGTTTAACGCTAACAAAAAACGTATAAATGGTATAATAACAACATATCCAAGCTAATAGCTTCCTTAAAACCTAGCAAAACCTAAAATTAATCCTCTACTGACTATTTTCTGGAATTTTGAGTTAAAGTCTTCATAAATTTTTTGCGGAAATAATTCTCTATACATATTTGTTTTTCAAAATTGCTAACGTCTTTCCTTACCATCTCAACAGTCTAGAACGAAACAGAAAACCGTTAATTTGTCCTAAGGATCGAAACAACCTAACACGAAACGAGGTAGGTCACACGTGGAACTTGTAATAAGTTTGCTACAGTAATGTTCAAGAAGTTTACATAGTGAAGGGATGAGCAGGGTCTTGGGCAAATGCAACTTCAACATAATTTTAACACGTACTAAAAGGTTGAGGACAACCCTTTCCCTCACGTTTAAAGACCGTAAAAATTTCAAGAAAAAAGCTAATTAACGAAGCCCTATAGCCACATACGGGAGGAGCTTCAAAGCGGTTAACCAGGGAAGCTTCATTGGTCCAAAAAAAAAACCAGCTGAATACAATGTTCACATTATGCGACCCATGGCCAGCGGCCTTTTGGTCGAACGGGGCTAACAGCTGTTCAGGGCTACCATTACCAGAGTGATATGGTTGTGTGCTTGCAAAGGGTACTGGTACTTCTGTTTGTTGTTGTCGCTTTTTTAACGTGGTGTTTTTTTTTTCTGGAGGGCTTTTTCCCCCTTTATTCCTTCTGCTGGCTCTTAATTGAGCCGCGAGGTTTACGATAAATGTATTGACAGTTAATGTCCATCGGTGCTTCTAGACTAGTCACGAGCCCGAACTGCAGTGTATTTATAAAGAGGTCGTTTACTGTACACTACTTCCAAAATTTTGGAAGCATACTGCAATGCCCGAAAAATAACCCTTCCAATGTTAACCGCAAAATGTCAGTGGACTGGAGAACTGAGATCAAAAGATGTAAGTAGTAACGGAAAGTGCATTCGTGTGCTATTATTAACTTCAAATTCCAAACACAGTCCTTTAATATTTATTGGCCAGAACATTACACAACAGACTCAGTTACAGAGGAGTTAATTATTACCAGAAGAAATCTATTTCTGTGAATCAGTTTAACATTAATTGGCCGGAAAAAAAAGTTTCCCGGCTGCCGGGTATTAACATTATTATCATTATTATTATTTGGGGAGCAAAGGATGGCGCAGAGGTGAGAGCGCTCGCCTCCCACCAGTGTGGCGCGGGTTCAAATCCCGGCGTCGACGCCATATGTGGGTTGAGTTTGTTGTTGGTTCTCTCCTTTGCTCCGAGAGGTTTTTCTCCGGGTACTCCGGTTTTCCCCTCTCCTCAAAAAAAATCCAACATTTCCAAATTCCAATTCGACCAGGAATCAGATCCTGTAATTCCGTTTAACCTTGAACCTGGTAGACGAAGAACCACTTTGTGGATGTGCTACCTCAAAAATCATTATTATTATTATTATTATTATTATTATTATTATTATTATTATTATTATTATTATTATTATTATTATTATTAACAAAGCGATAGACAGTCTGTAACAGAAACAACGAAAATGATATTCTTAAACGGGAACAGACAAACAGATATAGCTGAAACGAAATGATAAAATACATCTCCTTTTTAGTATCACTTTTTGGCTTAATTTAACAAATAATTTCAAAATTCTTTCCGTCAATTCTGAGTTTTTTCAAAAGCACGTTTTGTGGAACTCATTAAACCAGGCATTAAAAAACTTTTGACAAGCGCTAAAGGTTAATTTTGAAGATTATTTCTTTTGAATTACTAAATATCTTTTTCCTATTTCTTGTTCTCTAAAGGATCACTTAGCATCGTGCCTTTTCAAGTCTGTTTCTTGTACCAACAAAAACTGTGACGTGAAACTAACAAGGAATACCTTACAAGAACACGTGACCATGTCGTGTCCATGGAGGATTGTTAGCTGCCAATACTGCTTATTTTCGACCCATTCAGCCTGTAAAACCGATGTAAGATAAGTGCACATTTGTTTTAATATCCGTGACAAACAGACAATCGAAAAAGTAATTATGATATATGTAGTCTATTATATTGGTATTTCAATGTTTTAAGTGAATCAATTCAAATACACACATTTTATGCCATAATCGTGTAGTTTAGCTTTCTTGTTCCGTTTTTTAGACAGATTTTGTATAAGAGCGGTCCCTACAACCTAGCTGATGTGTCACTGCTTTGCTATGAATATAGCAGAACCTAATAAAACTGCCCGTTCCCAAACCAAACCACCCCCAAATCATCTTTACCTGTCTATTATACGCTAAGGTATCAGTATAAACGCAAATTTATTGATTTTGATCCTTGTCACTCCACAAGTCAGGCTCCCCTAATTAATAGCCGTGTTAAAAGAGTCAGGACGCCGTGAAACTTTCATTGGACACTTTTTTCCCCATGATCAATAATACTGAGCTCTGAAAGAGTTAAACTCGTTAATAATTTCGACTGACTATCAAGAGGGACAGAGTCATTTAGGTGTAAATGTATTGTAATAAAATTTTGATTATTAAAGTAACATGCTAATATCACATTTACAGTTTTTAAACGCTTTGTCTTTTAACCTGATGCATTGTTTAAAGATTCATCAGAGTAAATGCAGAAGATTTCCATTAGATTGCCCTGAGAGCTGTGGAGCTGTCATACCGAGAGGGAAGGTAAGGTTGTAGCCACAAAGATCTCGTCTGACATGTGGCCCGTATAACACAACTTCAATTTAGTCTGTCGCCAGTTATTGATTTTCGATGGATATTTATTTACCTAACTGATAATACAATTATAAAGAAATTATATCATTTTCTCCAAAATTATGTGCTTGCTCACTAAGCTGGACTTTTCAACTAATTATATCGTATTTCTCGGTTTTTTACAGATTTTATTCCACATTAAGGAACAATGTCCTCTGACATTAATTCCCTGCCCGTATGCTCAGATAGGCTGCACTACAAAGGTAATACTTTTCACGACGTACTTAAGTTGTCAATAACCTAAGTAACGTGTGAAAAGGACAAATAGAGAGATTACAGCCTTGTGACAAACAAATATGTCCCCTGGGTGTTGGACTTAAAGTTACAAACAACAAATTTAAACTTTGAAAAACTGTGCATGCTTGGCTGAACAGTTTTCAAAAACTCCAGTTTTAACCCGTTTTAAGGTGTTTCCATACAGTTTCTCGGAGACCACACCGATTTTTTTCAGTCGCCTTAAAAGTGATTTTATCCTTGTGCGATCGCCACAAAATTTTTACCAGTGATTGACTATGAATTGAAATTTGTCAAAATGCAGTTTTTAGTAAAATCGATATCACTATGACAACAATAAACAAAAAATTTTGAAATCGATAAAATCCAAATTTCGCGTGATTTTGACCTGCCAGTGAAAACCCAACACCAGGAACTTAAAGAGTGATGTTTAGCAAATAACCTCCGTGAGAAGTAAAAAAGTTCTGTATGTTTTAATTTTTCAATAGTCGTGATAAATTGTTTGATAAAAAAGTTCTAAATAACTCAAATGAATCTTAAGTAACGTCAGAAGGCTACTTTATATTAGATTTCAATGCATGGAAATTTTTATGTATCTTCTTTCTTGTGATTCTGAAAATTAACCTGTTTTCTCACCACCGGCCTAAATTTCAGACTATTACTTCGAGTAGTTTTTTACTCCCTCAGTAACGTCTGAATAAACCGGCCGTTAGTGCCGTGCAGTGACGTCACACCCGAACACCGGGTAGTGATTTGATGGGTTGGTTGTCCAAACATTTTCATAATTAAGTATGATTATGAGAAATTTTAGCGGGATTGTCGTTTGATATTCGGCTGATCGCATGCCTGGCATACTTGCGTGGAGTTCAAAAATTTCGACTGATCCTTATCGTAAACAGCAAAATAATAAATTGCCCTTGTCTTCGAAATTATGAATTGTTAAACTGAACTATGAATGAAGAATCATTGCGCAGAGTCGATAGGTTTTTCATTTAGAGCCGCCTTGTGCACGGTTTGAGCAGTGACTTTGTTACAATTCGACCTTCTTGTCATTTCCACCGTCAAGTGTAACGATTCTGTTAGCTTTTCTTTCTTCTTCGTTAAGGACCAGTTAGCTTCTTTTAAATTAAAGCAAACTGTTGTATTTTTGAAGTGCTCCATGTGTGCATTTATTTCATTGCGTGACTGCAATCGAGTTTGATTCTGGTTATCGCATGCAGTGATGCAGCTGACAGTTTAAATGTTAAACATGAATTACAATCACTGAAAAGAGTAAACCAATTCTGTATCATGTAGACTATTTTTCCAGACATTTCTTTGTTTGCCAGTTGAAAATCGTGTTTTACTATTGCATGAATTAAAGCAAAGGAGTATTGACGTCACTGGACGGCATAAACGGTCGGTTTATTCAGACATTAGAGTGAAAACGACTCGAAGAAATCGTCTGAAATTCAGGCCACATTTTAAATTCCTGGTGTCGGATTTTCAGAAGCAGGAGGTCTAGATTGCGCGAAATTCGGATTTTATCGATTTCAAAGTTTTTTGTTTATTGCTGTCATAGTGATATTGATTTTACTAAAAACTGCATTTTAACGTACTTTAAGTCTTACTTAATCACTGGTGAAAATTTTGTGGCGATCGGACAAGGATAAAATCACTTTTATGGCGATTGAAAAACATCGGTGAGGTCACCGAAAAACTGTATCGAAACACCTTAACAAAGGATCTGTTCGATTGATCGTACTCCAGAGTAAGAATCAGCAGACATTTGTGAAAAATCTCTTCAACCGCAAATTTTTGGACCATTCGAATGCCACGACATCCATCTTTATTATTAATGTCCACCAGATTTCTGTATTTTTTCGTGTAATAAAAGCCAAAACAAGTGATTTTTATTCCTTCTTTTTCTTTATTCTCTAAAATGGTCAATCGAATGGCCCTACATAACCCAATACTGTTAACTGAAGTTTTTTTCGACCTTGTTTCAATTTAACCGACTGCCGATTTGTTTTTTCAGATTAAAAGAGGAGAAGTCGAATCTCACCTGCAATCTACACTGAAAATGCACCTTGACATAGCTTGTGTGGAGTTGGGTAATACCCAGAGGGAGTTGGCGAAGACCAAAGGACAACTTGAAGATAAGTTTGTGAGATCTCAGCAAGAGTTCAAAGAGATCTCAAGGAAACTTGAGGGAAAGATAAATAATCTAACAAGAAAACTTGAGGTTAAGATTGATGGTATCGAGAAATTGGTGCTATCTTCAGATGAACAAAATTATTTCAGTTGGAAAGTCAGTGGCTTCAGCAAAGCCTTGAAGAAAGCTAAACATGGGGAAAAAACATCAATTCTAAGTGATCCATTTTTCAGATTTGCTTACAAATTTAGGTTAGTTTTGGATCCAAATGGTTACGGCATGGGAGAAAATACACACCTGTCGATATTCGTCTTTGTCATGAAAAGTGAATATGATGCCATATTATCCTGGCCATTGAATACTACAATCACTTTTAGGTTGATTGACCAACAAGAAGACGCAAATGACAGGGAAAACATCGTGAAGTCCTTGAGAATAGCTAAACATTTGAGGTGCTTTGCGAGGCCTATGACAGATGGCTACAAAGGGCGTGGCTTAACAACATTTGTATTGCACAAAAAACTAAAAGAAAGGCGCTATATTCTGAACGATTCTATCTTAATTCAGGTTCAACTAACCCCACCACAATAGCCGTTATTCAATCTGCCACAAAAAGGCGTGCTTTAGAGAAATGACCAAGGCTTTGCTTCTTTGGGAGAATCCGAGAGTTGACTGACTTATGATATCAGATTCTTTGGATTCGTTACAAGAACTCCCCTCCACCCGAAAAAAAATTCGTAAGAGATTGTTTAGCGTGCCAGCACTATTTGCACGAACCGGCAAAAAGAAGGGTGGTCTCCTATTTTCACAGAACTTGTCAGGTAGACTTTGTTGGATTTTGCGCCCAAAGGAGGGACGGATTTATGCCCCCCCCAAACAGATTTAGATTCAGGTTCGGATTCAGTATTTTTCTTTGGAGGAGTTGCACCACGAAGGAATGGCCACGTAACTGACTGGTGACGTAAGCAAAATTTAAAGCCGAATACGAAGAAAAAAGCTTTTGACTAGGCAATAATATAATGTGAACTGCTGAGAATACACATCAAAGGATATAGCAGATTTTGTATAACTGTATCAGAAAGCAGTAGGTCATCTCAGGGGGGAGGGGATGCGCACCCCTTGCACCCCCCGTAGATCCGCCCCTGAGATAGAATACAGTGTTTTCGGCGTGTGAATTCTTTCGATTGAAAACTCGTTCTTGGAAAGCAAAAAAGAAAAGTCTGTTTTGGAGTCAAGAATCCAGAGTCAGAGTTGGATGTAATTTCTTTTTGAGCGTATTTCAGTTAGAACAAAGATAAAACAATGCACTGTACATTTTCAAGATTGTTAAAGCTAATAATCATACAGTGAGAAGGCGAAAATTGTAACTATGTTCATATTTGATTTGACTTAATTAAGTTTGTAGATGAGTCAATTGATCTGGAGACTAAACAAAACTAAAGTATTATTTTGTATGACATAAATTTCTAAATTGAGATTATTTTTGCATCGTACATGTCCTAATTTATTCGGATTTTGATTAATTTGAGCATGGTTAGCACAACTTTTGATGTGATAGAAAATAGACTTTTTTAATACCTTGCATGACTTTAGAAGTCTATAAGACGGAGTGAGTAGCAAACACAATATAAATGAACGTATTCGTGCAAGAAAGGATAAAGGGGCTTTTTTTATCCTCTCTCGATTCGTGTCACTGTGTTCTCGGTCTTTATAAATCGATGTTTCTACGAATTAAAGTGTTTTAAAAAGTACAGTCTAACACTTACTGATCTTTTTTCATACACTGCAGTACAGCAGCACACATGAAGTGCATGCAAATTTTATTTTCTTTGGAAAGCGTTATTTACACTTTATGAGCGTACTCTAAATCATCCTTCAAATAATTACTCCTCAAGAAAAAAGCCCTTCAAGAAAAGCATTAGTTAAAATTAGACTAAGTAGTCATCAACTTAGAATTGAAACAGGTAGATACGAAAAAAACCCTCACAATGAAAGGATATGTTCCTTTTGTAACAGTAACGAAATTAAAGATGAAAAAGATTTCCTAATAGATTGTAAGGCCTATTCTCAGATTAGAGACGTGTTTTTCTCTAAAATAGGAACTAAAATTCCAGATTTGAAATCACTTTCACACGATATATACTTTATCCTCTCTTGATCTTATGAATTCTTCTAATTATTTAATTAACTGCGATTAGTTTTATTTATCTTGCAATGCTTTGAATTAAGAAACAAATTAATATCAATGAATGGATGAGAACTGTAATGTACAGGAGAAATTTCTGCTATGTGATTGGCTTAGAGCAGTGGTATTTCAGCTTAATTTGAAATACCTACATGTGAAAATTACAAACCTTTTGCGGGTAGTAGTATAAACAAATAATAGCAGGATTTGTACGCGATATTTGGCATAAATACCACTCGTGATATTTCAAAATTATTTATTTATGCCAAATATCACTACAAATCATGCTTTTACCTATACAAATTTCACTAGTACCTTTTGCAATACTGTAATACCTTTATGGTCATGCAAATAAAGCTTTTGTTGTTGTTCAGTTGTTGTCGCAACGCTGTGGCGCTGAAAGTTTCTTTTTTTAGGATTGTTTGCTCCGAGCTTAGAATTCTGATTACATGAACAACTTTCTGCCCTGCTCTAACCGTTTTACATGTAAGTACTTTTTCATCAGATACTTAAGCAATAGACCACACTTTCTATGGGTATACCGGCGTAATAATTCACGCGGGATGTTGGGAGAACACGAGAAAAGACAAGCTTTTCGAGTGTTCTCCCAACATCCCAAGTATGTTACCACGCCGGTAAACCCATGGAAAGTGTGTTCTATTGCTTCTATAAAATAACTTTAAGTTTCCTATTAGTTTACCGGCACAAAAAACCATAGGTTTTTAACCAATCAGAACGCGCGTACTATCTTTAGTTAGTTATTTTATATAAAGATACACCGTTTCCCTGTACGGTTAAATTGCCCGTACTACCCGTAGACGTAAATACGGATCGATAAGCTTAGATTACCTCTTACCCCAGCGAAACGGATAAGCTAGTGATTAAAACGACGATGCCATTACCAACTATCAAGAATCATGCATGGTCGCCTTTTAAAAAACTACAGTCGAACCTGTCTAATACGGACACCGAAGGGACAGAGCTAAGTGTCCGTATTAGAGAGGCGTCCGTATAAAAGAGATTACTACTACGACGCCACTTTTATAATTCCACTTACAGTTTTACATGTTCAGTAGCTAAAACCAGGCTCACACTCGTCTTAAGACTCCATTTTAATTCACAGTACAATGACACTCTCTTTCAGTAGCACACAACTTTATACATCTCAGCTACAAAGTAATTGCAGTCGTAGACAAATCACTGTTTTAAAACGAAGCGAGCTACAGCGCAATGCGCATGTAAAAAGTTTTAAAGTAAAGCACAATTCTGAAAGCGTCTTTAGCTATTTTACAAGTGCAGTAAACAGTAAATAGAGTACAAAATGTAAAAGAAAAGATCTTAATGCTATCTGTAGTTATTCAAGCCTTAAAAAATCGGTTATGTTTCTCTGTACTCCTTTCGCATCTCGTTATTTGATATACAGCAACTGAGCTTTTGAAATCACCTTGCAGAGCTCATCAGTCAGACGGGATTCACCCTGTGCAGATTCACCTGATTGGGATCGAGATTCATCTGATCACTGCAGTGTTCGTAATCATGATAAAGAGGTTAAGTTTATACGAATTTACTCTATGGGGCCGAGATTTAGTGTCCGTTGTCCGTAAATAGAAAGAGTCCGTACTAAAGACTTTTTTTTAGAGAAAATATATGAGAATTTTGTTGGGACATTGGAAACTGTCCGTAATATAGAGGTGTCCGTTTTAAAGAGGTGTCCGTACCGAGAGGTTCGACGCTACGTGGCAAACATGTTCGCCTACTTGTATCCCTAGAGAGAAACGATGTATCTAAAGCTCCCTCATTGTCGTCTGTTTTTTATCTATGAAAATTTTCCATGAGTAGCCGGCGAACAGCAGACGTATTTCAGGTCGTCGCTTTACTCCATCCGGTTCATTTCTCGGCGGGTGAAACCAGAAACAAAAGCGGAAAACACCGGAGAAAAACTAACACCAAAGCCAGGATTCGAGCCAGGACTCCAGTTAGGACTTTTCTAATCTTTCTGTAAGCAAAAAATGAATAAATAAAAATAAATAATAAGCAAAAGTAAAAGAAAAGAAAAAAAAAAGGACGCCTAACCTAACTCGTAACCTCCTAACCCCAACCCTAACCTTACCCAAAGATAATCCTAACCAGGGTTTTCCCTTACGCGCAAATACGCGTCAGAGACGCGTTGTTTACCCGAAAAAGAAAAAGAAAAAAACGCAAAACACCAAAGAGAACCGGTCCTCTCGGACGCACATGTTGTAGAGCAATAGTTTACTAATAATTAGTTTAAAACTGCGTAGATCTGCAAAACATCTTTTTTGAGAATAAAATGTACAAACTTTTGAATCTCCTTCTTTTGTCTGATTCCTTTTTTAAATCTAAAAAGAGCCATACTCACTTGGAATGGTCCTCAAGCTTGCTTTTTTGATGTTCCGATCGCGAAACTACATTGAAACTCCGTGCAGAGGCTTTGGAACTAATGTTTCATTGTGAGGTATTCTGGGACTTTCTGGGACTGGAAGAAAGTGAGTTGAAAAAACATGGCGGATTCGGAAACACAGCCCCGTGAGCCCGTTAAGTAAAAGAGGCATTTTCTGCCTGCTTGGTTGAAAGAATTTACATGGTTGCGATATCTGTAAGTCAACAGGTAAGAGAAACCCTTTCACAACTACAAGCTGTAACAATCTTCAGAAGTCGGCCCTGGAAAGGCACCAAGATACTAAAGATCACATTTGAGTAGCAGTGACCTCAAGCTTTCAAAAAGCTGTCAGGCGACAGTCTCAAATGCGAAGAAGAATATAGACAATCAAACCCTGGAAAGTACAAGGAGGTACATTGATCAGCATAAAACAGTGTATCTTATGACTAAGAAAAACATTGCTGCTGATCACTTTATTCGAATAATTGGAACCTCAGGCTGCGAACGGTTGTAGTGATGATTCTGTTTTTACAAGAAACCCGAAGAAGGTTTCAGAGATTTCCTGGAATTTGAAACAATGCTAACCTTAGGACTCCTACTGTTCCCTATGGGACCCTCACCCTTTGGTTAAAGGAGTCTTCGGGACTCCAAAAGAAAAGTATCGAGGGAAAACCCTGAATAATCCTAACCCTAACCCTAGCTTAACCCTAACCCTAACTGTAACCTCACCCTAACCCTAACCTAACTAACCCTAACCCTTACTCGAGCTTTCTTTCCATGATTGCCACGAAGACCCTCCTCTTAATGGTCATGGGACTTGCAGGACGTGAAAATGGCGGGAAAGCGAAAAATTGTCGAGTCCTGGCTAGGTATATAGGCATCCTCAAAAAACCGGATGCTCTCGCAGGCTATTCCGTGAGGAAATATCAAACAACAATCCAAGAGGCCGCGATGATAAGATTTTTTGTTATATAATAGATAGGCCTTACTATTTTTGACCCCTAAATAACAATCACTTAAATCCCCATACAAACCCTTATAATATTTCTGTTATGCAACGAATCTCACTCGTGAACTTGGGGAATCGTGGTACAAATCGCAAACTGAGCAAGGAATGTTTCATGCTAAGTGACGCGGCCAGACATATATTTTTACATAGGGTCTTTATGGAGATCTGCTCAAGTAGCCTGTGTACAGACCCCTCTTTCCCCCCAGGGGAGGGGGGTCTGTACATAGGCTATATATGCTAAAGAAAATTGATGGGAAACTGATGGAATTGATTATTTGTCAGACGTTTTTACCCTTGTGAAGTTTAATACTTCTTGTTGCACCTACCACGAAAGCTTAGAAGGCACAAGACGAATCTTCGAACAACTTTGTCGCAAGAAAGATTGAATCACTACAACGTTCACAAGGAAATGACTGACAAATTGAACACGGCAGATTTTGGAAATCAGTTTTTTTTCAGCATTAAATGACAGGCAAAATCGATTTTGAAAATTCGATGTCAATTAATAATTTCTCAAACCATTTATTCAACGCTAAAACAAAGTGACAAGTGATAATTTTCTCCGAAAGTGCTCTTGGTTTTTGGCCATCTTAGTTTTCAAAGGAATAACACACAAACTGCGGTTACAAACATCAGAAATAACAAACGCATTGTATAACTGACTTTTATAATACCGAACTTGACGTTTCGTATGCTTCAACATACATCTTTAGAAGTGACCGTTAACAAGAGTGGCAACTAAATTTAAATTAAAAAAAACAAAACAAAGTGGGACAACTAACTAATTCACGTGAACGAAAAAAAATATATGTAACAGATGAGAAAATTTGCATGAAATCAGTATGCAGAATGGGTATCTGATTTTCTCTTGAAGAGATGTCAAAATGGTCCCATTTCAAATTGTGACCAGTTGAAGTCAGTGAAGTGAGGTGTTCTGCAATAGCTGATGAATGACCATTGCTAGTGATTGCCTTGAAGTGTTCAGTTTTTCTGTAATGCAATCTCCGTTTGGTTTTGCCAATGTAGAAATCCTGACAGTCCCAGCAACTAGCTTTCTACGAGTATACATCCTCGGAGAGACCCAGGGGCAGTCAGTCGGGTCGGGAGAAAAGGCGGGACGAAAGTTTTCAAGTACGGGCGAAAGAGCCCCTGGGTCCCGTCTCTAACCGAACCATTTCCTAAAATTTAAGCGGATGCCGGCTCCTGATTGGGCACCAAAAAATGCTTTGTGTTATTGTGCCCAATCGGCGAACAGTTTCTCCTGAGTTCTTTTCGTGAGTTCGTACACGACGGCTGTTGTCTCGCCACAGTTGCCCGGTTTGTTCACCAAGCTCAGTGTGCGTGCAAGGGAAACTTTTATTTTCTACTTTCCTAACCAGAAACGAAGGAACTACCGATGAGTCGCAAAAACGTTTGGGATGCTATCAATCAGCAGGAGCAATTCAGTTAACCCCGAGAATATTCTGTTTTTGACGGATCACAACGTATCGTAAATAATTGGAAGTTAGGAATGTGGCGGCGACGAGAAAGTCAAATAAGCAATAGCTTGACAAGGCAAAACAACAACTTTGCACGTGCATCACACTTTTTTGTACATTTCTTTGCCGTCCACTGCACGATTATCCGTGAAAATGGCTTATTTCACGTTTTGTGAAGGACGTAAACTAGCAATGACGAAATTCATTCTCTTCATGAACTTGGATATGGTTGATGGAAATTCAGCTCCAGGAGTGTTCTCTTGCATTTGACAAAGTAAGCGAGTTGGAATAATCTCTATAGAGACTGGAAAAATATGAATTCACTTTTCCATGCGACGTTTTCGTGGCTGTACGTCAGCCGTCGTAGTATCTTTTAAAACTCCCTAATAGCCCCAAGACGTGACCGATGCAGGCGTGAATACCTTTTGTAAGCTCAAACTTGTATGTTTGGAAGAGCGTCTTTAGTTTTCTGGCAGACAATATTTCGAAATCAGATGGGGATTTGACATCAAACTGAAAGTTTCCTGACTGCGTGCATCTCTTTGATGCATGATCCAGACAAGCCGTGATCGCGGCAATAGTAGTCATGTACGAACTCACGAAAAGAACTCAGGAGAGACTGTTCGCTGATTGGGCACAATAATACAAATCATTTTTTGTGCCCAATCAGGAGCCGGCATCAGCTTGAATGTTTGGAAATAGTTCGGTGAGAGTCGGTACCCAGGGGCTCTTTCACCCCTACTGTACGGGCATGTGAAAACTTTCGTCCCGTCTTTTCTCCCGACCCGACTGACTGCCCCTGGGTCTCCGAGGATGGTGGCAGGGCAGCATCTGGTGAAAACATGTAAGCAGAAAGCATATTTTCAAATGAGACTTTGTTCAAGTATTGCTTCTCAATGCCGAGGGAAAAATACTTTTTGTCATAAAACTTCAAACTTCAAAGCAACAAGATACTTCCAAATTTCGTTCTGCCATCCTTCACTGAAGAAATGCACCCATCAAAAATGTGGGAAACTCATCCAAATGACTACTGGGTATTTTCCAAGATGGTGGACCTCTTATTACTCATTCCCAGGTCCTACACTTTCCAAGATGCCGGCTGAGTCAATTTCCCACCCTGGGGACGTTCAGGATGTCAAATTCCCTACCCACGTGCACTTCATTAAGTCTAATTCCCGTGGGTTGCCCGCCCCCACCCCCCCAACCCCAGCCTGGGGCAAACCATTCAGGTGCATAAAACACGAACAAAAATGCAAAAACGCATTGCAGGTTATGAGTCTCGCTGCTTACGCAAGCGAGACTAATAATCTGCCAGAAAAACAACTGAAAAGAGCGTGGAAACGACATTGGGAAGGCTCACGCAAATGCAATGGCGGAAGTTCCAGTTAACCGGCCTGTACCTTGTGGTTATGACGAGCAATTTGTTGATCCGCCTGATGAAGACCTGCAATGCATAATATGTTATTTACCGTCGAGAGAACCAGTTCTTACGAGATGTGGTCACAAGTTCTGCGGTCAGTGTCTGGAGGAACACGTGCGGAGGTATTGATAGTGTAAAGTTAATCTGAATTTAAAATTTTTGTTATCATGCCTAGTGTATTGTATTTCATGTTGCATTACATCATTATCTGTACTGTCGTGCCTGTTGTACTTGTACAAGTACATTCTCTCAAGTGTCTAGAAAACGAAGACTTAGAAAACGGTTACCTAGAAAACGAAGACTTAGAAAACGCAGCTCTGCTATACTCGTCATAATCGCATCTACTCTCAAATACTTAATCATCGATCCCGAACGACACATCTTTAACCTAAATAACATGTGTTAAAAACATTTTACTTTTGATATAAAACTGAAATACAATTTTAGCCACAATTAACTATGGAACATGTAGGATTCTATATAACTGCAGCTTGCTGTGATAAAAATTGGTGAGCGAAAGACGCTATTGCGTACGAAATGAGCGTAGTAATTTATGACCACAGGGTAGTTATAAAGATAGCGTAGTGGCTAAACCGGCAAAGTTAGTGGTCAAAACGTGCGAACTTGTATTGTAATTTGAATATATAACAACAAACACGAATAAAAGACCACCATAAAAGCCGAAAACAGCAGTTCGGGAGAATTGGCAGTGATTCTGAAAGAAGAGAAGCTGATGTCGGCGTAGAATAATGGGAACGTTTATTTTTTTTAACTCATGTGTATTTAATGACAGAAAAGTGTTTTTAGTGCCGCCGGCGCTGATGAGTCATGGTGAGTAAACGAAAATTTTGTGTTTTAACTGGCCTCCCACGCGGACGTTCTTGGGGGTTTGTCCAGCGTCTCGTGCTGTTTTAAGGTAACTCGACCCAGTTTTTTTGGGGGGGTACCATCCTACTTTGAAGCTCTCTGGTATCCCCACTTTTACTTTTATCGTAAGTCTAACACATAGAATGGATAACATATAGATCAATCTATAGTATAAAATAAAATTTTGGGCGATCGGTGTAAATGTCACATGGTTGTAATGCCACGCCCCTTTGAGGTCTGAGTCGAAAATCTGCTGTTGCCGGCATTTTTTCGTGAAAATCTCTCGGCTACACATAGTGCGCATTAGTGCCTTGCGCTGAACAGAGTTTCACCAAAATCGCAAAGACCCAATTCAAGAAATTCAGCGGTTTCCAAATTTAGGTCATAATTTATACGAAAATGATAAGCAAACTTTACTCGATTATATCCAATAAACTATGAGATTCATCCCTTTATTTTGGGCATCGTTATAACAGATGGGTCCTTGCAAGTCAGCAAAACGCGTTAGGGCCTTGTAAATGCGCGCGATTTCGAGCAAAACAAACATATAGAAATTATAGTTTTCGCTATTTGTTGACGTTTGTCAGCGTTTAAGAGTCCTTCTCACGAAAAAAGCATCTTCTTAAAAATTCGTAGTTTTTTTTCCTTCAATTTTTTTCAGGGCCACAATTGATTAACTAACTATCCGGACTCTGAATTTCATGGTCGTTGAAAAGTTGTGATATTATCTTCTATAAGCCCAAACTTGAGTAAACATTGAAGATTTTTAGCGTTTTGGCTGAGTTTGTGCTTGGGAGTTGTCTATTGTTTCTAGTCTGTCATGATACAGCATTCTTGTTCAGCACGCGCGCAATGACCACGCTTGGCTGACTTCCGAATGCTCACCGAGATATGATAATTTTGGTACAGTGAGACAGGCCATCGCGTGATACATAGAGCCCCTGCTCTGTGTATTGTCGATCAATAGCATTCTTGCTCGTTGTGTATCTCTTTGAAATATACCGATTCATAAGGAAGATTTTCACACATATTCCATACAATAGGTAAGATAAATACAGGAAACGCAAGGTTCCATGCACAGTTTCAGTTCGATTTACACAGCTTTGAGCAAAACATTCTCGGTTTCGAGAATAGTTTATTCTAAACCATAAAAAAAGATTTAATTAGAAGTTTAATTTTTCGATATTTCTATTTCACTTTTTACATTTAGTTCATTTCATTTGCCGGAAAGGAAGCCTTAGAAATTAAAAGGACGTTTGATCAATTCACACTCGCGCATTCTAGTCTTATTTTAAACTTTATAGCGGAAGGACATCTGTGAGCAGGGAATAAGTCAGTACAGAATTTGATTGTCGGCGAATTTCTGTAATCGTCCATCGTTCTACTAGTGAGAAGCTAGCCGTTGTTCACTCGTCTTGCTTGTTTGGGGCTGAGTCTTCTTCCGGTGAAAGAGAGAGAAAGAGTGTCTAGCAAGGTTTCCAATGAAAGATTTGTGAACACAACTCGTGTCTGGCAAACTCTCCAAGTGTTTATACATACAGAGTTATAGGCACCTTGTAACTTCTTCTGCGCTTAACGAGTGTCGTTAAAGTTTTGGTCCATAACTTTCACTGAAACAACTGCTCCACAGAATGTCACTGATAACACGTAACGCAAAAGAGTGTCGAAGTATGACTGCACAATAAATGTTACAAAATCTACCTAAGCGGTCCCTTGGGGATGTTCTGTCTTTACGTCATCCTAACCATTTCGTACTTGCGGGCGCAAACAATAGAAACGTCATCATTACCTACCGATTCTTCGCGGCCCCTGTTTAAGGAAATCGAGATTTTTTCTATATTGACTGTATAACTGTATATTTCAACTGTAAGTACTTTCCTTAATATACGCGCGAGTTACTTGAGTGCCTCCTCGGGATTTCGCCTCCTGGTCGAAATCCCGGCGGGGGCAAGACTCAAGACCCTGTAAACCATACCCTGTTCAGCGGAATATACCCGTATAGGCCAAATAAGGGAGTGCCCCCGGGTCAACAACGGCCCCAAAAGGGGCTGTTTACATGGAGGGAGGAAGATTCTAACACTAAGAAGATTCTAGAGTGTTCTAGAAGGCGGATCATCCTTATTAAACTAGCGCCATATGTTTTCAATTCTGTATTCAGTTTACATGCAGAAAGTTGTTCTTGTTCCTAGCGCTAGGACCGCTAGGATCCTCCTCCCCCCATGTAAACAGCCCTAACAGAGGATGGTCTTCTGCTAGCCTGTTGAACAGACCTTTGGTCGAGTGGGGAACTATTTTTTTCCCCACACAGAGATCCTGTTCACAGGCTAGTCTTCTGCCTGTGGTTTCAGAGGTTGAAATTTACAAAGACTTTAGAACCTTTTCAAAACAATAGATTTTTTTTCTTCAGATATAAACGGATAGAAATTAACCGTCAGCCGTGGAGAAGTTCAGAAAATATTACTTAAAAAACCGTATAAAATGTTACAACCCTATGAAGACCATTCGGTTAAGGATGCTAAAGGTGGATTTCAATCCAAGGAATTTCTACTTCCTCAAAGGTTTATCATGAAAAACGTCACTGTAATTTTCGAGTTATGGACACGACAACAACGGTTTGCGTTGGAAAGTATTATTGAAGTTGTAGATTTCAGATCAGATTGATGTTTAAGGTTACGTTCGCACGGCAACGGTTGAAACATTTGACCGGACACTTTGTTCACATGGAACTTTGAACGGCTTGGCTTCTTAGGGGGTGCCTTACATGAGAAAACTCGCTCCGGCGCGAGTTTCATATCGGGATGACTTTTTTATTTCGTATCGCGTTTACATGATGACTGGGTCATTTCATATCTCGTTATTGGAAGGTACGCTTCATGTTGATAACATACACGTAAGATTCAAAATCGCAAACATTACGCATGCGTTACCCGTTCCAGTCTACCAGCAGACCGATTTCACACGGAAACGTGTGGTCGTTTCGCGTTTACATGATACCGTTGCGAGATTTCGTACCGGAGTGAAATTCTCGCCCCGGTACAACAACCGGGGTGAACTCACGCCGGTTTGACTCGCGCCGGCATGACATTTTGTGGTGGTATCATGTAAACAAATGTAGAGCCACGAGAGGGAACCGGAGTGAACTCGCGCCGTCACGAAGGTCGCCCCGGTGTCATGTTAACACCCCCTTAATTTCCTTCCTGCTAAGATGGTTTCATGTGAACGGAACACCTCAACGCACGAATTTTCCACCAATCCAAAGTTTTTCTCGTACCGTGTGAACTAAGCTAAACATGAATTGTATTTCTGCATGCGTAATAAGCAGTGAATTCACACGCAAGGATCGGGAAGTAATGAAATTTCTGTCAGCCCAGTTTCCTTGAATTTGATATATATTTCTTCATAGCTATTTTATCCATTCAAAGATTTTTCAGTCAGTGTTCAGCCTGGCAAATACAGAGAAGTTAAGGTGAAAAATTAACCGCTCATTTGTATGAATGCAGGAATGCAGATTTGAAGTTTGATACCAGTTGCGGTAGACATATTTTGAGCTAACTTGAATAAAGCACGTTGAAAGAAGTGCTGGTCGTCATTTAGCCTCCAGGGTGAGCCTTTGATTGTGGCCTCCTCTTGTCTGTAAGGAGACCGCTCGTTCATAGGTTATGAAACAAGACGCAAAAAACAGTTATTCTTTAATTTTCAGTTAAACTGTAATTAAATTGAACTACCGCATAGGCACAGGGTCCAGAGGAGTTTCGTGTGAATAAATGAATTAATTATTTAAAGTCTCACCTTGAAAAATGTCTATACCTGTCGCTTAGCATGATTAAATAGCCCAATGGGATCTTAATGAATCTACTGTAAACGATTTCTTCGCTTCTTGTCTGACCAGATCGACTTTGTTGTTCGCCATTTTGAAAATCAATAACCGCAAGCCATATCCTCGCTGGCACACGGAACGTCGCCCGAAGGGTGACCGAAGGCTGTCGCCCGAAGGGCGACCAAGGCACGAAGTGCCGAGTAAAATTTTATACTGTAAGCCGATCTTGCGAGCCCTCAGTCTCTTGGATTGTGGTCCATAGAATGTGTAACGAAACTGTAACGCGATCAAAATAACCCATTTTTTCAGAGGTTTTCGACGGGTTTTGATGTTCTAACGACAAACCCATCTCCTCTGGACCCTGTGCATAGGTTGTCGAAACGTCAGTCACTGTCAACAACAACAGTCCTATTCAGGACTACGTTCACCCGGACGATCAAACTCAACCTACTTTTGAAATGACTCCCTGGTTCAAACCTTTCACAGTTCAACTTTGTTTTCTAGGTCGTTGTTTTGCAGGCCTTCGTTTTGTAGTTCGTCGTTTTATGGGTGGAAGGTCTTTGTTTTCTAGGTCGTTTTTTTCTAGATACCGTCAGATGATTGATAATTATCGACTTTGCGGTGGTTTTAATGGTGTTACCACGGCGGCTGATCAGTGTTGCCCCAAACCAGACCTGTGGGAGTTGAACCTTTTTTCTTTTGTAAAATACTTCTTTTGTTCCAATAAATTTGCTTAGCTGCTGGCCACGTTAGTAGAAACGCTCTATACCTAATTTACTATTGAGAAAGAATTTCTAGCGAGTTTTTCTAGATTAACACAAGGCAAATATGGGTTTCACGAGTCATTGTGTTCAGTATATCGCACTATTTCCCGGCGCCCTATTCTGCGGAACCTTTGCTCTTCTTATTTCATGTATATTTTCTTTCAGTACTTTCTCTTTCAGCCGAAAGAATCCTGAGTGTGGGCGGGAGCTGTGATCTATTTTTTTTTTTTTGAAGGAAGGTGACCTACTTGCCAGGCTTTTGATCGTGAGTCGTGAATCAAATTATTCTCAAATGAAAACAAACACTTCAGCTACAAGCTGACGGCTTTTGGGGATCTTTATGAATTATAGTCTTGGAAAATCTCAAAGCAAACGTTTGCAGACATGTGTTGCTATTTCCAAGCCCCCTCACGCTTTTTAGTTATTTGTTGTTGTGGTTGGCACCTCGGCTGCCCTTTCGACGCCCTTTAACTTCTGTTATTTCAGGAACAATCCTGTGATATCGCCGGCAAGACAATAAGCTCATTACTAAAAATATATTAATATTAAAGGCAGGAGCTAGGGGGAAGTCCGCTGACATGTCCAGCAGATAGAGAAGCCTTGGAAAGAAACAAGGTAAACTAGAACTACGTTTCTTGTATAAAACCTCGCCAGCTGTGAAAAAGAAAGGGAAACTAGTCAAAGGGGAAAATATGATTAAAAAGATAAATGGATAAAAATTGTACAACAAAGAAAAAAAAACAGCGTCACCGAGAGTCGAACCTTGGCCTTCTTCTTTTGGAAAAGTCATTATTTTTTAAGCGTTGTCCTGTGAAATTCTGCCAATAGACGTTGTTATTTTAGTAGCTGGTGGGTGTAGCTTTAGCTATTATGAATTCAAAGATACATTAGAGGAAAACTAGCTTAAACTCATATTTCAAAGCTTTTTTGCACAATTTATTTTGGTCGCAGGATAAAAATTTTTAGGGGAAAAAATGGTGTATTTTTAGACATTTGCCCTCTTTTTCTACATTTCAGGACATTTTCCCGGACAAATCAACCAAAAGAAGGATTCTGTCACTAATCATCAAGTGTCCAAGTGAAGGTTGTGAATGGACCGGTGAGCTGAGGGATAAAGAGGTCAGGATCGGTACAGTGGTGATAAGATTAATTAACTGGAGGTTACCCCAGTTAACTGAACTTTTGGGTTTCAAAAATTCCCTTGTTCCCTCAAACAAAAATGAGGGTGATGCTTGGGTTATCCGTCAACCATCAAACAAAAGCCGTTTTGATTTTTGAGTTCCACCAACCCTCTCTTTCAAAACGAAGCCTAGTGCACAAGTTGGTGCAAAACCGGCCTGGTGCAATACCCTATATGTGAAAGGAGGAGAAAGGAAGATGAGCAACTCGGACGTGGCCTATTAATAGTCTACAAACGCACCCAAACAAGGGGTTCTTCTGGGGTTACCCCTGCCCAAATTATATAAACAACTGATTTCTCTCTATATTTGGGGTATGTGAACAACTTTACTTTATGGGTCCTTTATCAGTTAGTTCAGCCTTCTATACTAGTAAAATTCAGTTAGTTCTTGTTGTAATTAGAAAACATTGAAAAAAATTAAGTGACCAATACTTAGAAGCATTTGCCATCGCCGGTTGCTGTAGCTTGAACGATTTTGAAGAAAACAACGACAAAAAAAATAATAATGTTATAATAATCAAAATTTTCGCCGGCCTTTAACGCTGCCTCCAACCCACCCTCCATGTCAATACGTGTTAATACTCGGATATGTCCCGAAGTCTTTAAAAATGCTACTTTTTCCCCCTCGCTAATACCTTAAGCAATTTCGTCTAGAAGGCGTCTCTAAGAAAATGGGAGAGTCCCCTTTTATTTTCTAAGGGAAACGCAATTGGGGACAGGTTGGCAATGTAGTTGTATTATTGGGGCGAGCGCGTGAAAGGTGCTTGTTTGTATTCGTGACTCCGCGGCCACTAAAACAAAACGCCTGCAGTGAAGGCTACCTTACCTCCTAAGGGCGTACTGGCCGCGCAAAGATGACGTGCACAAGGAGAGAGTAAGCTGTCCTATTTCTTATGCGCTTACCCCGCACGCCGGTGCTTATGGTTCACGAAAGGGTTTAAAGGTCAAAGCCACTTTCGTAGTAAGCTATGGTAAGGGGACATCGTTCAGTTTAAAGGGAATGAATTTATTTTATCGAAATATTATTTCAACAGAAACACTTGGATTCTTGCCCTCTGAATATGGTTTCGTGCACCAACGAAAAATGTGAAGTAAAAGTGGCCAGAAAGGATCTGGCTGAACACGTCGCCAACACATGCGTATGGAAAATTTCCAAGTGTCATCATTGTAAAGAGCATGTTTCTCAGTGCCAGATGGAGGTAAAACCAAATTAGTTTTTATTAATAGTTTTCGAGAACCTTAATAACGCCCCCCCGCCCCCCCCCAAAATAACGTAAGGTGTTAATTGACACGACAATGAAATAAGCGCACCGTTTTCATGATAGATACCTCTTTAGTGATATCCTCTATAAGATCTTTACTAAATTAAAACAGGTTCTTTGGGGTTTGTTGTTTTAAGGGTATAGGTGAATATTTTATAACTCTATTCATAAAATAACTAAGATAGTACGCGCGCTATGATTGGCCGAGAGGCGTGTTTGCATGGGAGTATGTAAACATGGTTGTGACATCAAGATGTTTTGAATGTTTTGCTTTTCACGTACTAATCACGCAAGCACGAATTTGAAAAAGGTTTTGAGTTGAAAACCTCGACAAGTTTACTTTATTGAGCCATTTCCTCGTCGGCTGAAAGTTGGAAAATCTTTGCAAAACATGGTGTGTCAATTTTGAGCTGAGCTGACATTTTAAGCGAGAAAAAACCCGTATTTTGGAAAGCATCTTTTTGCAAAACTAGGACTGATTACGCGTACAAGCTTCGTGTACAAGACTTCGGTAAGAATTTGTCTTTTAATCAGTGCCCTAAACAAGAGAGTTTTGCTTTTTTTCTCGGGAAATTTATTTCATAAAAGCAATAGAAAACTTTTTACCTGTGTTTGCATATCCTGATATAAACACTCGAGGGGTTGGGAGCGTGTTTATATCAGGCTATGCAAACACGGAAAACGTTTGCTATTGCTTAAATAACATTTCACATCTGTTATGAATTAAGTCCAGCTGAAAAACGCTGCTTCGTAAGGTAAGTGACTGTATTATGCTGAGTGTTACAACTCTGTCTCAATAGTAGTCCACATTGTGAAGCTTCAACCTCCAGGCTGCATTTTTCAGGGGCACCCAACGGCAATTTTCGGGAAAATATCTCTTCGGAAGACAATTTGAGAACTAGAATTTTCGGAGCATTTGTTGTAAAATTTCTTGCTTGCCTGCCTCTCCTAGGATTTTGGAACATCTACAAAATGGTGTAATTGCCCATTTTAAACGGATATTTACCCTAAAAAAGGCCACCTAGAATTTTCGGGAGCCTTTTCCTGGCTGAAATTTTCGAAAAGGTAAATTTTGATCCCTATAATTTTCGGATCACTAGACTTTCAGCTAGGAAATCCGAACAGATGAAAAGTTTTTAGGGGATAAAAATATGCCTATATCTACCGTTTAAATACTAAAATACGTTCAACAATGCTATGTTAAGTGGTTTTGAACTATATCCTCGTTGGGTGCCCCTGATTTTTCCCCTCACCATTCACGGGGCTTGATTGTAATGTTAAGACCTGATTACACTCTTGGTCCTCTAATTCATCCTCAGCCTTTCGAATACATAATGTTTATGTCTCAAAATTCACTTCCTCCGCTATTTTCTTCATATTTTCATTTCTTATTCTTGGCAGGCACATCTAGAAAACTGCGAGGGTCTTGTAACAGAATGTCCAAACAACTGCGGGATTAAAATATTAAAGGAAAAGGTAAGACTGGTTACGATGTGTGCTTAGGTCACCCGATAATAAAATGTAAATGTAACTGGTTTTGCCCACGAAGCATTTGGGAGATCTCACAAGGACGAAAATGTTCGTGCATTCCAAATGGAAGTATCCGGAAAATAACCTCTCGGATTACTGCAGGGAAGAAAACCAGCATTAGTAAACTCAAGCCGTGGGCAGGGTGACACAGTTGTGAGAGCGTGAGAGCCTGAAAGCGCTCACTTCCTTGCAAATTTGCCTGGGTTCGAATCCCGGAAGCGACGCCATGTTGAGTTTGTTGCGCAGTGAAACCCCGCCTTAAGACTACCTTGGTGATACAGTCACCTCGATCGTTGTTACGGCCACTTTTTTTGGCCGCCTGGCAAAAAGGCCATACACAGTTTCTTGTAAAAAAATCCCTCGTTAATACGGTGACCCGTTAATACGGCCAAATTTGGTGACCGTATTAACGGTGTTCCACCGTATCTACTTCCACTGTATCTGCTTACACTGTATCTACTATACTACTAGTTCATTCTCTCCAAGTTTTTTAGGTCAAAATGGTTAGACAGCCTGTTTCATTCAAAACTTTCCCTTTCGTTTGTCGTTACCTGCACAGATCGCTTGCACGTGGAGGTGTGAAGGTGTTATAAAGTATTGTAGGGTAACTGGAAAATCCAAAACCTTATTAATAACTAAGTTATTGTGTTCCTACAAGGTCCCATACCACGTTAAAAATACATGTCCGCTGACTGAAGTTCCCTGCCCATATGATTGGATGGGCTGTACATGGAAGGTAATTTTTTTTATTATTAGAATATTTAAAATATTTTGTTGTGGAATGTTAGAATGGACACAGGCAGCATAGGGTTTTATTACTATTACATTTTTTTTTAAAATTTTTAGTCTCTGTAACAATTATCCTATTAGACAATATCTTTTTATAGTCCGATACTATGTAGTTTTTAACAGGTGAAGAGCCAATAGGTGGATACAATGGTAATAAACCATTATTATTATTATTATTATTATTATTATTATTATTATTAGGAACAGGGAAGTTGTGTAACGGTTTACGTCATTGTCTATAGTCAAAGAAAATAGCTTTGACTCCAGTTATTCCTCAGCAGCCCATCACCGTTAATAAGTTACTACTGAAAAGGAGGATAACGTTATCCACGGGATAAATATCTATCTATTGGATAGTAGCATTGGTCTCCCTCGTACTTATCCACTGCAGTAATTTATCCAGTCAGATCCAGTGGATATAGCATTATCCAGTGTTTCAACAACTGGGGTCTGAACCAGACAGGGTAGGAAAAACGCAGTGCTCTCCTCAGTCGTGGAGGTCGCAAAAGCACGACAACAATTTTTTTCTTCTTTCCTCTAAGCTTGGATAGAATTGGACGAGTTGCAAAAGAAACGTTAATGGTACACATGTAATCGACGTCTTGGATGTCCCCACCGTGATGGTTGCTTAAGACATCTCAAACTTGGTACTCCGATGATCTCTTGTTGATGGTGTTAATACAGCTATAGAGAAGTGTAATAGAACAGGATTTGGACGCTTTAAAAAAAATACACACACGCACAAACGCGTGACATTAATTTTGTTTGAGAAAACCTTCCGTCAAACTTCACCCTTCTTTAAACAGATCTTTTACTTTAAATGATCATAAAATATTAATGTGAAGTGAAGTTTACGACAACGCACACATTCCAAGTAATTTTTATAGCCTTGTCACGTTTGCAATGTACACACAAGCGTTTTGCCATCCTCTTCTCCTTTCTCGACGTCCTGTTGATAGTAACGACGACGGCGACGTCAACGAGTACGGCAAAAATGCAATAGGTTTAATTAGCAAAACAAAGACTTTGCACGTGCATCATGCTTTTTTGTACATTTTTTTACCGTCACTACGCGACTACGACCGGGTGAAAATGCCTATTTTCACGTCTAGTGGAGGACGTTAACACGAGACAACAACTTGCTTTTTCTTTTCCTGAACTTCGATACAGCCTCCAGGAAAAACTGCCAACATTTGGCGAATTGAACCAGAGGCATAAGCGCGACAAAGTTTGAAGCAACGCATCTTTACTTTTTAGGTGACGTTTTTGTAGCCGTCGCGGTCGTTGTTTCTTAAGCTCCCTCATAACAGAGTTCTTATGGAAAACTTATTTTGCCATAGTTATACGTTTGTTTCGAAGCGCTTTTCCTATTCTGGTTATAAGCCCCCTCCCTTTATAAGCTTTCCTACCTGATCGTTACGTTAGGATGTATTATTAACCGCATCTACAGTGAATTCGTTGATGTCTGAGAAAGGCCGATTTTTATGCTGATATTTCAGGTCCAGAGAGAAGTGCTTGAATCACATATCCAGTGTGAAACCAGCCATCATCTTAATTTGAGTTGTTGTAAGTTAAACGGCACTCAGGATGAACTGAGAAAACTTCAAACTAAAGTGAGGAAACTTGTGGAGAGAGAAAACATCCGCCACAATGAAATTGAAGAAAGAGTGCAGGCCCGCCAAAATCATTTGGAAGAAAGAGTACAGGCCCTTGAAAATCATTTTGAAGAGAGAGTTAACGTGCTAACAGATATCAATCATAAATTAAAGGGAGATCTGAATACCACTCGCATTGCACTCTTATTTTGCTCTGCCGTTTTTATCGTTATTATTGCTGTGTTGCTTGGCCGTTTGGAAACAAAGCTCGAAGAGCAAATTAATGGCGTGCGAAACAAGCTTACAAGGAAAGTGGGTGAAGTAGAAAAGATTCTGGAATTTAAAGTGACTGATGTACGTGGACAGCTGATGAAGGATTTGAATAAAGTTAAGAAAAGTCTGACAGTTAAAGTCGAAGATCTTGAAAAGAGCGTAAGTAGCATGTATGTAATCAACTAAAAATAACTTGATGAAGGTCAGTTAAACGACAGAACTGTCAGAATTGACTTTTTAAAAAATGCTACTGAATGCAAATGAATGCCAAAATGAAGGATTAAAAAACATCCTATTTAAACACAAACAACGAAAATACTGTGTCAAAAATACCGTAAAATTCCGAAAATGAGCCCTTTCATGTATAAGCCCCTTAAGACCTCCAAATTGGTTAATAACGCAAAAAACCCTCCGTTAACTCACCCCTCCGAACATAATCTCCCCGGGCTTATACTTGGAAATTGTGGCCTCAAATGCAAAATAAAATAAAGCAAAACGGTACAGTAACACATAGCGTATGGGGCCGTCTGTACATAGGCTTAGGAACACCGATTTTTTTCTTTGCCATACTAATTGCGTGTGCCAATTGACACTGTTGAAGCGCCATAGATTCCGAACTGTTGGTGACAAGTCTGGACTTTTGTTAAGATTCATTTTTTCGTGTGAACAGTGTTATATACCTTATTATTGACGTTCATTACCTTTAACTGGGTATTTCGTTTTCAATAAAGTAATTTGCGGTTGTGTTTTAAGCATTGCTGACTTTTTGAAAGATCTACACTCATCCTCTCGGCCGATAACAGTGGCCTACGCGCGAGACCTGCTTAATTCTTTACATCATACTCAGCCTCGTTCATTAATTGTAATCACTCGTTACCAATTTTTCTTCCTTTTTATTGGCCGAAAGCCTACCACGTGACCTGCAAATAACTGCCTGCAAATAATGGTCTGTTCATTCGCAGTGTCGTCCAACTTTGTTTGGCTGCAAATAATTAGCAATTATTGGACGAGGTTAAGCAAAATATCGTGATTTGTCTGTGGCGAGCAGATCAATTATTTGCCGAAGCCGAAGGCTGAGGAAAATAATTGATCTGCGAGACACTGACAAATCACGACATTTTGCGATAACCGAGTTCAATAATTGTTTTATCATTCGATCACTGAGTTTGTTTTTTAATAAATAATTTCTTCGGAAAGCGGTTAGCGCGCGCTGCCTTCCAGGAGTAATTACAGAGATCAAATGGGTTCCTTCTCATTTCAATAATTTAGTCTTTCGGCTTTAACTTGTAAATACAGTTGACCGTTCCATAACAAAATGTATCCATCAATTAAACTCATGAAGAATTTTAAGAACAAGTTAACAGTCTTCAAGAACTTGAAATCCGAAAAAAGGTAAAATATATTCATTCAATAATGAGTAGCATCAACACGCTGGATGAAAATGTACTTTTAAGACTAAAAGTTAAAAGTGCAGTTGCAAAAATTGTTAGCTGTCTGAATCCATCAATTAAACTCATGAAGGATTTTAAGAACAAGTTAACAGTCTTCAAGAACTTGAAATCCGAAAAAAGGTAAAATATATTCATTCAATAATGAGTAGCATCAACACGCTGGCTGAAAATGTACTTTTAAGACTAAAAGTTAAAAGTGCAGTTGCAAAAATTGTTAGCTGTCTGCTGTGTTTTAGATTGTCCATACTTAGCTCGTTAAGAATGAGCTCTTCTTGAGAGGCTGCGAGAAGTGGTTGCAGTGCACTCTCTGCGGCAGGAATCTCGCTATGGTTTACGGTCTTCTTATTGTTCAGTGATTCGGCTAATGTCTCCGACATTTTCCTCTTCGTGCTCAAGCTTGTTTGGGAAGAATAACTCCTGATATTACTTTCATTCCTGTGACCTGACACTGCCATTATTTGCCGGGCTTCGTATCCTTCGTATTAGGATCGAGTAAACATGCCAAATCGCTCTCTGCCAAGTCGGCGAAGCGATCTGCCATGATCGCAAGAAGGAGCAAGCGTGGTTTCATTTACGCATAAGCAGAATAGTATTTGCAGCCAAAAACAGTTGAAATACATTGCGCATGAGCACACCATTATTTGTAGGCAGTTATTTGCAGGTCTCGTGGTCGGCTCTCCGCCAATAAAAAGGAAGAAACATTTGCATCGGATGATAATATATATTCTGCTCATGCATAAATGAAACCAGGCTTTTCTCTTTCTTGCGATGGCTCTTGCGTGAAAATTTCCAGATCGCTTCGCTTCCCGAAGATATTGCTTAAAAATCAAACTCAGTGATCGAATGATAAAACAATTATTGATCTCAGTTATCGCAAAATGTCGGAATTTGTCAGTGTCTCGCAGATCAATTCGGCTTCGGTAAACAACTGATCTGCTCGCCATGAAAAATGACGATATTTTTGCTCAACCTCGTCCAATGATTATTAAGTATTCGAAGCCATTTTGTATAATTAAGGGCTAGATTTGTTAATTATTTCGTACATCATAGACGTTGTGTTTGAACTTCAGATTCAAAGAAGGGAGGTTGAGAAGCATTCAGAAGAAAACTGTAATCCTTTTACGTGGAAGATAACCAGCTATGGTGAAGCCTTGAGAAAAGCCAAAAGTGGAAAGGAAATTATTTTGAACAGTTCTACATTTTACAGTTGTGGATATAAATACAAGTTATTATTCTGTCCAAATGGTAATGGCGAAGGAGAAAACACCCACCTGTCCTTTTTCTTAGTAATAATGAAAGGTGAATACGATGCCATGTTAACCTGGCCTTTCCATAAAATGGTAACAATGACGTTGATTGATCAACAGGAGAAAGCGAAAGACAGGGAGAACATTGCAATGTCCCTTATAACAATTGATTCCCCAGAGTCCTATGAGAGGCCTGTAAACGATGAAAACGATGCGAGAGGCTTTCGTCAATTTGTATCTCACGAAAAACTGCAAGAGAGGCGCTACATTGTGGACGACACTATATTCATTCAGATTCGCATCACTTCATCGGGATAGCTGTGACTTTCCAACTAAAATTCTTACTTTCTCTTTATCTTATTACCGTGCACAATGCCCGTTTTATGCATCAAAAACAACCAAAATATCAATATAACGCACAGGTTTTTTCCAGGTCTTCATCCTATATTCATTCAGTTTAAGTAAACTGAAGATCTGTACTTAATTTTAACGTCTGTTTTGTAGCCTCTCAAGATGATCTAGACCACACCATCGTTAATTCAAATTAAATCGCTTCCTTTGGAAAGTGTTTTCAGCTGTAAGATTCCTGAGAATGGAGTAAGGCGCCAACATGGCTGCCAGTGCTCGAAGTGCTCTAAGTTTTCTTTCAATTTATGTGCTCCAGTATGTTTGGTTTGCTTTAAGAACCACTCAGGATCATTCGTTAAACGATATGCTTTCTCCTGTGGTTCTACGAATTAGGATTCCTGATCGTGATGTCAATTTCTTGGCCGTTCGATTTCAGCGCGGTTTAACACGATTGTTGCTTACCCCGAACGGTCATCACAAACTACGAGTTGCTGCTATAAATTGGGGGAAGCGTGGAAATACGACTCTTGCTGTTCCTGGTCATGATCCTCCAGTTGAGATCACTATTTTTATTGATGTTGAAATTAATCCGGGACCAGATTCAAGTCAGTATGATTATGGTGAGCGATCTAATGTTGAGTATCACTTGATGGCTGACTTGTCAAGATCAACGTTAACTTTACAGTATTCTCGTCATCAACTACTGGAATATCAACAGAATTACTGTTTCCCTACGTTTACAACCCTCTTTATTCTCAAGCAATGCGGCATTTTTTAAATTTAGAGGTCGAAGAGGAGGTCGGAATCGAAGAATCTAACGCTATGGAAATTTATCCTTCCCTTTTCGTTCACGCCCGTTGTCTTGCCGAGGTGTGAATCTGCATAATTTAACCTAAGTTGAAAGGAGAAAGGACTCAGCTGTTGTTCAAGAATCTTCATTTTCACCTCTGGTGTTATGTTCAGTAAATGTTCGCTCAGTTAAATCGAAGTCGGCTGACCTTTTGGATTATATCTATACATCAGGGGCTGATCTGTTTGCTTTCACCGAGACATGGCTTACTGCTAATTACACTGCGGCAAAACTGGAGTTTATTCCATCTCAAACACACAAGTTTCTACACCATAATTGGTCTGGCCGCAAGGGTGGTGGTACGGGTTTGCTGTTCAGAGAAAACATTGATGTGTCGAAAATTGATGCGGGTGAGAAAACCTCTTTCGAGTTCTCGGAATGGAGCTTAAATACCAACTCGTTTCGCGCTAGGTTGTCAATTATCTATCGTCCACCCTAATCTAATCTACATCCGGTGTCTCTGAAAACGTTTTTTGATGACTTTGCTTCATACATGGAGAGTATCATTCTAACACCAGAATCGCTTATCATTACGGGTGACTTTAATATCCATGTTAATAATACGAACGATTCTGATGCTTGTGAATTTTTGGATTTGCTGGTGTCGCTTGGCCTAAAACAACATGTCATTGGTCCTACCCACGAGGGTGGCCACACCCTGGACTTGGTGATCACCAGGCAATATGATCAGGTTATTAAGTCTGCCCCGATGATTGATCGGTTTATCTCTGACCATGCCGCAGTACTGTGTCAACTTGATTCAGTGAAACCCTGTACAGCTGTTAAGGAAATCAGTTACAGGCAGCTAAAATCTATTGACATGGATGCACTCAGAGCTGATTTAACGACGTCTGAATTGTGTACCAATGTTTTTACGGATTTGGATATGATGGTCTCCTGCTACAACTCCACACTGTCGTCGTTACTTGATAAATATGCCCCTCTGAGAACTAAGTCTGTTGCTAACAGGAAGCGTGTGCCTTGGTTTAACCACAAAATTAAGGATGCTATTAAGGCTAGGCGGAGAGCTGACAGGAAATGGCGCTATTCTAAATCTGCACGGGATCTAAGTGTTTTCAAAAAGAAGAAAAACCATATCATGCAATATACTTGATGAACCAAGCTCGCTGTGATTATTACACCAATCATATCCAGCAAAACAGTTCTGATCAGAGAAAACTGTTTAACGTTACAAAGTCCCTGTTGTGTGATACCAACACTGCATCGTTTCCTCGTGTTGACACTGTTCAGCTTGCTAATGACTTTGGAAATTTCTTTGCACAGAAGATTGAGAATATAAACGCGTCTTTGGCTAATTTATCTACACCATCCGTACCATCTCTACCTGCTACTGACATTACTTGCCTGAAAGAACGGTTTACCGGTTTCAGGACTCTCTCTTAAGAACAAGTGTGCGTGTTGATTAGTAGAGCAGCGGGTAGATCTTGTCAACTCGACCCCATTCCCACTCCGATTGTTCTCAAGTTGCTGGATGTTCTATTGCCTGTTATCACTAAGCTGATCAGCCTCTCCTTTGACACCGGTCGATTCGCTGAGGCTTGGAAAGAGGCGCTTGTGTTACCATCTCTCAAGAAGCCTCGTTTGGAGTTTGCGTTCAAAAATTTCCGTCCAGTCAGTAACCTCTCTTATATTTCTAAATTGTCGGAGAGAGCTGGGGCGGAGCAGTTTATGGAGCATCTGACTGCCAACAATTTACATTCTCAGCTTCAATCGGCATATAAACAGCAACACAGCACTGAGACGGCTTTACTTAAAGTTAAGAATGATATTTTGATGTGTATGGATGAGCAACATGTCACCTTGCTTGTATTATTAGATTTAAGTGCAGCTTTTGACACGATACATCATGATAAGCTGATTGGTCGTCTTGAGTCTGATTTGGGAATAACTGACAATGCGCTTGCCTGGTTTAAATCGTATCTATCTGACCGGTTCCAGCGTGTCTCTGTTAATGGTAGTCTCTCAGATCAGTTTCCTTTAAAACAAGGTGTTACTCAAGGATCATGTTTGGGCCCCTTGCTTTTCACTATCTACACGCACAAACTGTTTCAGATCGTTGAACGCCACCTCCCACAAGTTCACTGCTACGCGGACGATACACAGTTGTATGTATCATTCAGCCCCAATCAATCTGCGAATGCTGAGTTTGCTATCAAGTCCATGATTGACTTTATCAGTGACATTAGGAGTTGGATGATTTCAGATAATCTTATGTTAAACGGTGATAAAACAGAATTTTTAATTATAGGTACTTGGCAGCAGCTGGCCAAGGTTAACATCAATTGCATTAAGGTTGGGTCGACTGATTTTTGTCCTGTAACAGTAGCTAGAAACCTAGGCTCATGGTTTGATGAGCAGCTCACTATGTCAACTCATATTAGCAAGTTATATGGTGTTGCCTTTTATCATTTGCATAATATCAAACGCATTCGCAAGTATTTGTCTCGAGAATCAACGGAAATGCTTGTCCATGCATTTATTACATCTCGTGTTGATTATTGTAACAGTCTTTTGTATGGGCTGCCCAACTACCATGCAGCTTAACAAATTGCAGAGAGTTTTGAATGCCTCAGCCAGGCTAGTTTGTAATGCCCCTAGATTTTGCCACATCTCACCCATTCTTCGTGGTCTGCATTAGCTTCCTGTTAAAGCCCGGATAGAATTTAAGATACTGCTTATTACGTTCAAAGCAATTCACGGCCTTGCTCCTAAATATCTATGCGATTTACTAACATTTAAATCGTCCTTATATAACCTTAGATCTTCAGATAGTATTTTACTTTCTATGCCAGCTGTTCGATCGAAGACGTTAGGTGATAGAGCTTTTATGGTAGCAGCGCCAAGGCTTTGGAACTCTCTTCCAAAAGAACTTCGTGCGATTACTAATGTGAACAGTTTTAAGGCGCATATTAAGACTTATCTTTTTAAAACTTTATATTGGTGAGCAATTTTATAATCAGTCCTTACTTGCATGCATATATATTCTTTTTATTTTTTATTTTATAATGCATTATCTTTCATTTGTTTCTTGTAAAGTAATACAGTTGTAATGCGCAGCTGATCATTCTCATGTTAAGCTGCGCACAATAAGTTCATAAATTATTATCATATATCCCACTTCGTTTGTTTAACGCTCACATATATCTGCTCTCGCATAATGATGAGTTTTGATACGTTTACGTTTAATACGTTTACGTTTACGTTTAATTAATCAATTCCTGGAAGAAAAAAATACACAAGAACAGCCAAAGCCGGGGGCTTAAATGGCCTGAGGTCAGCAAAAAAAAGACGTGAAGAATTTACAGGAATAGAAGAAGGCTTTAACTAAAATAATTACAATACAATTAGATCAAGAAAGAAAAGGTCAGTTAGAAAAACTTAGAACTAAAATACAATACTTGGCAACTAATGTCAAATATTTGAACAACTAATAATTCCTATAAACCACACAAACAACTACAAACAAATACACCTAGTATAGTCCCATAAGGTGTACAGATTATGCGTAGGCTAATTAACTACTCAGAAAAATACAGTCTTAAGTTTTTTTTAAAGTTACTTACTGTGAGATTATTGCGCACAGTTAACGGAATATCATTCCAAATAATAGGAGCTTGCCAAGTGATAGCAAATTGGTACTTATGACAGGTTTTATGCAGATTAAAACGTGAACGAGTCATATAATCGTGATATTCAGAATTAAAATGAAGGATCGAGGAAACAGGAGTAGGTAAAAGGCTATTAAAATGTGAGAATACAAAACAAGCAACATGGAATTTATAGATAGAGTAGAGTGAAAGAATATTATGCTTAGAAAAAAGGGGCTTAGAGGATGTGCGCGGAGGAGAAAAAGTAATTACACGAACAGCTTTCTTTTGAAGTACATAAAGGGGTTTAAGGTAAGAAGCATAAGTAGATGCCCATATTAAACTGCAATAATTGATGTAAGGTAAGAAAAGAGAATTATATAAAGTTTTCAAAGTATTCAAGGGTAAGTATCGCCTCGACTTGCATAAGACTCCTATTACTTTAGAGACTTTATCACAGACAGCAGAGATATGCGGTTTCCAAGATAAATTTTTATGAATGATAATCCCAAGAAATTTGTCTTCCTGCACATGTGTGATGAGAGAATTATTTATAAATATGTTTATATCTGAGGAGTTAATTTGTTTACGTCGCGGGTGAAAAATGATGAATTTAGACTCGGCAGGATGAACAGTGAGTTTGTTAGCATTAAACCAAGAAGAGACATGAGAGAGCTCTACATTGAGAATGGTTGCTAAGGTAGCCAGGTCATTATGACGAAGAAAGATATTTGTATCATCAGCAAAGAGAATGATAGACAAGAGATTGGAGACATGAAAAAGATCATTGATGTATAAAAGAAAAAGTAAAGGTCCAAGAACTGAACCCTGGGGAACCCCACAAACGACCGAATTAAATGAAGAGGTATGGTCATGGACCATGACACACTGCTGTCTGTGAGACAAATAGCTAGTCAGCCAGATTAATGCGATACCTCTAATGCCATAAAAATTTAGTTTATCCAGAAGTATTTTCATGGTTGACTGTATCAAATGCCTTCTTAAGATCAATGAAGACTCCAGCAGTGTACTGATTGTTTTCAAAACTTTCATAGATATTGTTGACAAGTTCTAAGATAGCCATAGCAGTAGAGTGATGTGGTCTAAAGCCATACTGATGATGATTAAGGATATTAAACTTAGTGAGAAATCCTGATAACCTGAGGTAAAAAAGTTTCTCGAAGACCTTAGAAAGACAGGGGAGAATAGAAATAGGCCGATAGTTTGAGAACAAAGAAGGGTCATCACTTTTAAAAACTGGGACAATCTTTGCAATTTTGAGTTTATCAGGAAAGACACCACGCTCAAATGATAGATTGCAAATATGAGATAAAGGAACAGCAAGTAAATCTATTGTTTCTTTGATGGGAGATATAGAAAGACCATCAACACCCTCACATTTGCTATTTTTTATACTATGAACAATACAGGCAACCTCAGCAGGAGAAGTGGGATTTAGAAAGAAACAATCAACAAAGTGACCAACAAAAAAAATCTTTATGAGATCAAATTTCAGGCTCTCAGAAACAGATTCACAAAATTTCGAAGAAGTAATGAACTTATTGACTGCAGGGTCGATAAGTTCTTGTAACTTTAGTTGTATGATGGCAGGGAGACGTTCGTCGATCCACTTGTTAAGCTTCGCTTCGATCTTCTCCCAATTTTCACAAAATTCTTCGTCGGACGTTGCACAAGGAGATTTCTGTAAAGAGCTGGCCTTCTGTTGTGCCTTTGTCTTGCCCATTTAGAGATTTTCGAGGAGAATTCAATCAAGTTCTCCAAAGAAATATCGGCAGGACTAAATTAACATTAGCATGAACCTGACCACCTTTATTGAGTCTGAGTCGCTGTCTGATGATTTCTTGGAAATGACAAATCGAGATAAGTGTCACCGAAAAGAAAGAAATCAGGATAATAACAGGAAGCAGAAGCACGTACTATACTGATTTTG